>RJWJ010005017.1:0-71293 GCA_004363605.1 Indri indri | reverse complement strand
AGAAATGACTAGCTGATCACCCAAATGCATGAGTATCTCCTCTTCCTGGACACGGAGACATAGACCATGTTTCTTTACCTTCCTATACTTACATGTGGCCATGTACCTAGTTCTAGCCAAGAGAAGGGAAACAGAAATGATATGTGCTACTGTGAAGGCTGGTCCATGAAAACCTACTACACATTATCCTTAATGCACATGTCCACTCAAGCCAACTAGGATGCTGGCCCTCAGGTATCCTCAGAAACATTTGTTGAAGATGACACGACCTCCATTCACCTGGAAGCCCAAATGACTGTGAGGAAGGCAACCTAATTGTTCACCTAAGCGGCCTATGTGGGGAAAAAAATTATGTTGAACAAGAGCTTGTATGCTTTGGAGAGTATTGTTAGAGAAGTTAGCCTGCTTTTACTAATTTAAACAAAATCCTAAGACCGGCTGCCTTATGGAGGTATTGCTTCTAGGGCTTGCTATGAAAGAAGACATCCAGGGAATGAGCAAGCATGAGGGCAGGTGCTAGGTGCTATGTGCTCAGGCATCTCTATGCAAAAGGCAGACATACTTCCGTTACGGCCATCTTTCCCAGCAGAGAGTGTTCTTAAGTGTGAAGGGATATTGCAGTGGGAAAGCAAGATTTCTTTTTAATTTATTACTGCTAAAGGTAATAAACATTAAGGTCTCATAGTAAAAATAAATAAATAAGTAAATTTAATTACAGGTGAAAAGAAATGTGTCATGCTGCTACTTAACATTCTTTTATTGTCCCAAATTGAAATTTTAGTCAAACATAAGTTTTAAGTTACAAGTCATTTGAGAGGCTTCTGAATGTCGTCTCCATATTTGAAGAAATGCGTATGTCTCCTAAGGACTCATAAAGTGGAGAGTGGGTCAAATGTGCCAACAGCTTAAGAAAAGGAAACCCCTTAAGTGAGGGAAGTGTTGCTAATAAGTGGAAAGGTTACGTTTTTATTGAGTATACACATTTACGGTCACAGTTTTAAGTTTTGCTTCAAGCAGCATTGCCAAGATTAAAGTAATAATTAAATCCTCATTTTACAAAGATGTCAGTTAGTTTATTCAGTGGTTTTATGATTTAATTAATGACTGAGACAACTTATTTTAAGCATGAGTAGTTTTAATAGTAAAGCATAGTTTAGATTACTAACTCGATGATCCAGAGGGACTGCTTCCTTGTGAAAGCGTAATTCACTATAAGACTTCCTTATGTTCAAACCTGTTCTCTCTTCATGTAGTGTGTTTTATGACTCAGTCATGTGGTTTCCACACAACTATCTTAATAGCAGCTGCTTTCCAACCTCCCCCTGCCCCGAACACACACACACACACACACACACACACACACACACACACACACACACACACACATTTTCTGTCTTAGAGATTTAGTTCTGTATTTGTGGTGAAACTACTAGAAGACAGGCAGAACTACACATGAATCTACAAAAATATGCCACCTGCAATGAACATAGTGACTACCTCTTTTCACAATTTCACAGAAAGAACAAATATAAACTAGTAAGAATATTAATGGACCCAAGAAAAAAGAAGGAAAGTCTGGGGATGGGCAGGCTTGTAGCTCCGACTCAGGAGGGGCAAAGGAAACGTATGTAACCTAAACACTTGTACCCCTGTAATATTCTGAAATAAAAATAAAAATTAAAAATGAATAAAAAATAAGGAAAGTCCTAAAAGACATATAAAAAGCTTTGTTACAGTGAGCTCTGGCCTTTTGTAGCATCTCACAGAGATTCGTTTTGGTGGAGAAGAGGGGAGAGAGAGTACTTGTCACATACAGATGTTGGCCTTTTCCTATTGCCAAGGACAACAAAAGAAAGAAAGGTGATGAATCTGATTAATAATAATTTAGGGTAGCAGAGGTAGAAGGGAGTCAGAGTCATCAATATATTTTTATTATCTAATGTTGGTCAAAACTAAACACTTACAGAGGATCACAAAATTCCTTAGCAGAGCCTACATTGGGTGCACAGACTTGATGATAAAAACTGTTAAAAAACAGACATCTGCTAAGTCTATGATTGGTAGTAGAGTATCATTCTCTCTCTCTCTCTCTCTCTCTCTCTCTCTCTCTCTCTCTCTCACACACACACACACACACGCACGCACGCACACACACACACACACACACAGAGCACAAATCAGCTCAACAGATCTACGGCTTGAATTGGGCTAGGCATTTGCGGGATATACAAGTGTGGCCCTAAATTTCAAGAACTTCTACCAGATTGAGAAACAAGATTCATGCAATGAAACGAGAAAATAATATACAACTAAATGCAAAAACAAAACCACAGGGTATTGGGGAAAGAACACTGTCCTGTGATATAAAATTAGGAGGTGTAAATTCTAATCTCGGCTCCGCAGTTACCTAGTCCACTGACACTGATGAATTCTGTTAAATTATGCAGGCCTCACCAAGGTATTGAACTACATGATCTCTAAAATTCCTTACACCTCTAAATTCTAAGGCTTTAATTTTAAATCAGACTTGAAAGAGAACAAATGTGTTCTCAGAGGGCATTTAGAAAATATCAGACTTGAAATGTGGCTTAAAACAAAAGTAGGTCCCAGAAAGTGTCCAAGAAGAGCAAGGTAGGCATCCAGACGTGGGGGGAGAAAGCACAACATATGAATCTGATGTGATGAATTGCACGGCATGTCCATTTAACCATGACTGGTCATCTGAGTGGAACACATGATCCATGTCAGAGGCAGTAGCCAAATGAGATGAGATCCTGACATGTTTTGAAAATCAGGGTGAGAATTTTGACAAACATCTTTAAAGGACAATAGAAAGGACACAATTAGAGAATAATGGATAAGGAACCAAGTGTTGAGGAAGTAGTTGAGGGAATCAATGAAACAGAATTATAGAGGGACCCAAAATGGTACCTTAATGGACCAGGGCTATTGTTGAAAAGAATAGTTAGTCATATAGTATGTTTTGAATAAAAGTATAATTGTGTCAGATGAGATAGAGATATGCTGGTTCTAAGCTGTTCCCAAGGCAAACAATGCAAGTTTAAGGTGTCTGTGTTTGCTTATTTCATGAAGAGTAGACTCTTGTAATCAGTAGCACCTCCGTTTGCCCACCCCATGTCCATTCGCAAAAGCAGACGTTAGGACAGACACTGTTATTACCAATATTACGGGGAAACGATAATACAAAATAGTTACTTGTATTTTCTAAATGTTTGCAATGTATGTATTCAAAAACGAATGTATACTTTTGTAATAAAAAAATAAGTAACTTTAGAAAGTGAATGTTTAACACAGGCACCAATTAAAATGTTAAAGTATGTGAGACAATGGTAGACATATAATTATGGGTGAGATGTTTTGTGCTGTAGCCAATAGTCTGATTTTTAAAATCTTTAAATTGCCCATAGCGTCAAGCATGAAAGGATCACTTTGTGCATATCAGAGGAAAAGGGAGAGGTTCTTGCCATTATACTGCAGAAATTGATAAAATTTGGCCCCTCAGAGATAGCTCAGTAAAGAATGTCATGTTCATTTACAGCTTGTGGAAACAAAAAAAAACAAGCAATAGAGGAAACAAAATTAATCTGACGCAGAAGAGCTAAGAGGAAATTTAAGAATTTAATACTTCCTCCATGTGAAAAATTACTAAGGCAAAAGTGGTTAGCAGCCGTTGTTTTCTGTAGACAGGAAGCAGCAATACACTTAAATTGTGGCATGCTATTAAGTTAAATATAAGGAAGTGTTCATCTACTGTATGAAATATTTCTGAATACAGGAAAGAAGTACAAAATGTAGGAAAATTATGGAATGAGTTTCCATAGCCATATTGAGAGATGACAAAATAAGTCACCTCTCTCTGAGACATGAATCTGTCGAATGTAAAATGACAGAATAATAGCACTCAGAGATGTGGATGAGGAGTATTAAATCAGGAGCCTGTGTAAAGAAGAATGAAAAACTATAAAAAATTAGAAATGAATACTGAATACATTATGATATTCAAAATTCCTCCAAGAAATTAGGATAAATGGTTCATGTCAATCTTATATACTCACTATAAAAATTCTAAACAATGTAGAAAAGACAAAACAGTTTAATTACTCAACAAAATGTTAGTTAAGCTTTAAAAATGACACACAAACTACCACTATTCAGAAATAACCATTTTTATCATTAGGTGAATATCATTACAAATATATTTCTATTGATTTAATAGACATTTAAAATTTTTCAGCTTTTTAAAGGTATAATACCATACAAAAAACTGCATCTATTTAAAATTTACAATGTGGTAGTTTTTATATGTGTATACCCATGAAACCATCACTACAATCAATTAACGATATATCAGAAAATTTGGGGGATAATAGAGATAATCGTCATTATTTTGATTGTGTATTTAGAAGATATTTTTAAAAAATTAATAAATGTTAATTCAGTCATCCTAAAAACCCTATAAGATTGATATTGTTTTTATCCCCATTTAAGAAAACTAAGGCACAAGTCGGTTAAATCAACTGCTCAAGGTCATACATTTAGTAATTATCAATCTGAATTTGAGCATAGGCATGCTGGAGTACACATTGTCCGTGCAAATATAATGTCGATATGTATATACGGATAGAAGTGGTAGATAGAATTTCTTTCATAAAAGTTCAAGCACATTAAAAATTATATTTTAAATAAAATAGTCCATTTTATTTTACTTGGATTTAATAAAATATAAACAGATGTGAAAATGAAGGAATCATTGAACTTTAAATAAATTCATCTTCATCACCAAAGATATTACTTCTACAACATTTGTTAAGTTTCAAAAAATAAATTCTTATAAACAACAACAGAATAAAGGGAAATTGTATCTTTAATTTGGTTTATTTAGCATCCCTTAACAGCTTAGGCTAAGATATTTTTTTTAACTCTAATGGAGAAGCCATGTAAGATAGTGGCTGGGCATAATGCCACTTTCTGGGAAGCTCTCTTTCTCCGAAGGTGAATTTAACTTTGAGACAGGGGGATGGGTAAAGGGTGGAGATCTGATACACAGGAAGAAGTTGTTAAGTGTAAGTTAGTGATTGAAAGCACTTATAATTTTGTCCCCCAGGGAACATTTTGCAATATCTGCAGACATTTTTGGTTGTCAGAATTGGGGAAGTGTTTCTAGCATCTAGTGGGGAGAAGCAGCCTCCTACAACAAAGAATTATTTGGCCCCAAAGCCAAAGGTACCACCACTGGTAGGTCCACTGAGTAGGTCCTGCAGGAGGCAAAGCCATGAGTCAGCCAAAGCCTTGAACAGAATAAAAGAGATCAGGGACACTTAGCTTGTAGAAGCAGTAACGATGAAAGCCAAAACAGAGGGTAGCTTAACTGACTGTAGACAGTGGCAGAGATCTTGTAGGGAATGATGGAAGCCTACTTTTAAGAAAACGGGTTGTCAGAAGAGAACCAAGCGTCTAGAATTATATCCTGGATCTTGACTCGTATTTGAGTTCTCCCCAAGACCCGCTGAGACTTGTTCCTTATACTTCTTTACTGATGAACCTGTGAAATAAACTACTCTCACCTACCATAGAGTAGGCATGCCTCTGGTTTTTGTTTGTTTGTTTGTTTGTTTGTTTTTGTAAAGACCTAGAGATGAGGTCTTGCCTTTTGCCCAGGCTGGTCTCGAACTCCTGGTCTCCAGCAATCCTCCCTCCTCGATCTCTGAAAGTGCTGGGATTATGGGTGTGAGCCACTGTACCTGGCCTGAATATACTTCGAACTACTAATAAAAAAATTCCACTCAAATAATTCCTTCATTTCACCAAAATATATTCAGGTTGTTTCCCATACATGTTGTCGTTTTCCTGTACAAGGTAAAAGTAAACTCGTGGTATTGGCCCTGTCTGATCCTTAAGCAGACTATTCAATAGCTAGTGAGTTAAAATAGTTAAGATTATTTAATACGAAGACAGATGAAGTTTACCATCTATACCACTTTTATTTAAATATTATCAATGACTGAAACAAGAGTCATTTATTAAAACATCATACCTTTTAAAAATTCATTAATATTGTCTCGATTATAAAATAAAATAATAATATACACATAATTTTGAATGTCAAGTTATAAGTCCATACTTTTAATATAGTCTTGCTTTTTTGATATTTTTAAAGCCTTCAATGAAATTTTATAATTTTGGTAAATTAAATGTTTAAATAATCTCAGTTCTCCCTTTGAGATAGGCCTGCCTAATTTTTTATATCCTTTTATAATCATCCATTAGGATATAGTTATTTCAATTACACCTGAAATTTTAACTTGGCATTATATTATAAGTTAAATTTTATTAATTAAACAACATAAAGCCCCAAATGGAATAGAATCTCAGTTATAATCTACTACTTATTAAATGTAAGATCATGAGCAAATGATATAATCTCTATAAATCTCAAGATTTATTTCACATAAAATAAAAATAATAAAGCCTATATCATAGTAGTTGTGAAAATAAACTAATGCATACAAAGCATGTAGCAAGGTTATCGGAAAATGTTAAATGATCATAAATGTTGTCAATTTATTATTGTTGCTTATATTTTTATTATCATGACACCAGAAAAGAATTTTTATTAAGTCAAAATTCATTCAGTTCAATGACAACAGCCACAAAGCTGAAAATTTGAGAATATGACTAATTTATTACATTTTTGTAATTCTATAGCTTATCTTAAATTAACTCACATAAATTGGGTAAGAAACTTCCAAAGCTGAAAATAAGTGACTAGTTTTTTAATATCATTCCATTTACTTACTGGAAGCTTGGGAATTGAAAGACCAGCAAGAGCTAATTCTTACTATGCTTCTTTTTAGACTGACAGCAGAGAAGAACTTAGCCACAAAAGTGCAATTTTTAATGATACTGGAAGTAATTTCCATTTTCATATGACAGATAAAGATGTTAAAGTGGTTGTCTCCAAAATTAAAATTTTAACAAAACAGTGTTTATTTACGAAGACAATTGCTCCAAAGTGTTTGAATAAAGCACTGATACCGATTACAACACTGAAGACAGAGAATAAATATCAATTGCTACTAAAAGAAGATTAAATGAAAAACACTCAAGTTATTATCACAGCATTGCCAGCTTCTGGACTGAGCTGGACTTCTCACCTTAGAAATTAAGTAAAAATCTGAGTAATATTACGATGTCAGCACAGACCATAGATATAGCTCTAAATATTCCCAACGGAAGCATTAGGAGTGGGACTCTAGGGAGAAGCCTATGTAAATTTAGACCTAATTTAAGAGTCAAAGAATAAAGGAATTAAAGAAGAATTTTCTTTATTTAAGACTCCATTCCTTTAGGATTCATTTTTGTGGATAGAAACACAGAGAAAATTAAGCAGATTTTTCTGATTTTAGCCAGAGGAAAACTGTGGCAAAGTGAGTCATTAAATGACTTGTTTAGATCATTTGGCAAGAAAGAAAGGAATTCGAGCTGTTAGGTTTTTGGATTGCTATTCCAGTGTGCTACCGTTCAGGGACTTTTTTTTTTTGCAAGAACTCAGTTTCTTCTCAGTGGAAGAAAATTGTTCAGTGCATTCGAAGTAATTGTGAGGCAATTATGTTATTTAAAATCCTTCAGAAGGTGTTTTCCTCAACAATTTAACAATTTAGGAAAAAAGTCTAATTTCAAATTCCAGATTAAATTGCTAAAGTTCTAAAAGATTTTGATCAGATCTGGAAGGGTAGTCTAATTCTTCTCTATTTTCAATAAATATCTTTTAAGGAAGATAGATTCTGTACACTGATCTCCCTACATTCTGTAGAATGAATTAATCTGATACTTGTCAGGTTAGGGTCAAGTTTATTTGTCCAGAGGCCCATTGTATTTCTTTGTTTAAAGACATTAACATTGTCAGTATGTGCTCTATAAATGTGATTGACTTCCCGGGAAAAAGAATGAAAACCACTTTGAATATTTTCAGTAGGAAAAAATGATTTTAATTTTTTATCTAGTACTTGCTTTTAATTTGTAGTTCATTAAATAATTGATTTAATTATTCAAGTTTGTTTTTTTAGCTCCTCAAAATCTATGACCTCTGATATTTTATTCAGTGAAGGGAAAACACATATACAATATAAAAAAAGACTCTATAAACAATATGCTGAAATACAGTTAATTACAAAGTGCAATATTAACTTTAAAGATGGAGCCATTAAGCCTTTTTAGTGGAAGAAATGATGTCTTAGAAAAGATTAGTTTGATTTTGGTGTGATTTGGAAAATTAGTCCCTCAGACATATAAGACAAGAGAAACACATTCAATACAATGAAAATAGTTTAATTCACAGGCATACTCCAAAACATTTTTTGAGCACTTACTATAAGGCATGCACTGCTCTCTCCATGGGGATAAAACAACAAACAAAATAAAGTCCCAGCTCTCAAGGAGCTTCAATTCTAATGTGGGAAATAAACAAATAAATAGGTAATATGTTAGGTGGTAAGAAGTGCCACAAATTTCCATGAAGAAAAATAAAAGAGGTAACAGAATAAACAGTGTCATGGAGAGGATAGTTATTTATATAGTGTGGTCAAGGCAGGCCTTTCTAATAAACTGACAATTGAGACAATGCCTGAAAAAAGTGAAAGCAACCTATGGAAGAGAGGATATGTGGCAGAAGTGCATTCAAGAAAGAGAGAAGGAAAAGGTCAAAGGTCAAACATGGGAGCATGTTTGGACATTTTTGAGGAAAGGGTTGTACAAAATAATACAAAATATTGTGTAAGTTTTGTCTGGCTGGCGAGTGGTCAAGGTAGGCTGGAGGCAAGGCCGGCAAAGTAAATTTCAGACAGACTATGTATCATCTCCTAATTTTAGTTCAGAAAGGGATATGGTTTTTGTCTTAGGAAGAAAGCTGGTTGCAATGTAGATAATCTTCTTGAAGCAGAAAGACCAAATATGAACCCAATTAAATGGTCCAGGTAAAAGGAGTTGAGGGCTTGAAGTCAAACGATGACCATTAGGCTGGAGAGAGATTTAGGAGACAGGTGGGAGGAGGGAGGAAGGGATGGGTATATTCACACCTAATGGGTGCAGTGCACACCATCTGGGGGATGGACACATTTGAAGCTCTGACTCGGGTGGGGCAAAGGTAATATATGTAACCTAAACAGTCGTACCCCTGTAATATGCTGAAATAAAAAAAAAAAATATTAGCAAATCAATCGATATGATACATCATATCAACAGAATGAAGGATAAAAACTACATGATCATTTTAATTAATGCTGAAAAAGCATTTGATAAAATTCAACTTCCCTTCATGATAAAAACTCTCAAAAAACTGGGCTTAAAAGGAACTGACCCCAACATGGTAAGAGCTGGTATTGTAATGAATGGGGAAAAACTAAAAGCCTGTCCTCTGAGATCTAGAACAAGATAAGGATGTCCACTTTCACCACTGTTTTCAACATAGTACTGGAAGTTCTAGCTAAAGCAATCAGACAAGAGAAAGAAAAAAGGGCATCCAAATTGGAAAGCAAAAAGTCAAATTATCCTTGGTTGCAAATGATATGATCTTATATCTAGAAAAACCTAAAGATTCCACCAAAAAACTATGAGAACTGATAAATTCAGTATAGTTGCAGGACACAAAATCAACATACAAAAATTGGTAGCATTTCTATATGCCAACACTAAACAATGAAAAAGAAACCAAGAAAGTAATCCTGTTTATAATAGCTACAAACAAAATACCTAGAGATAAACCTAACAAAGAAGTGAAAGATCTCCATAATGAAAACTATAAAACATTTATAAAAGAAATTGAAGAGGATGCACAAAAAAATGGAAAGATATTCCATGCTCATGGATTGGAAGCACAAATATTGTTAAATGTCCATACTACCCAAAGCAATCTACCAATTCAACAAAATCTTCATCAAATTACAATATTCTTCAAAGAAATAGAAAAAATAATCCTAAAATTTACACGGAACCACAAAAGACCCAGAATAGCCAAAGCCATCTGAGCAAAAGGAGCAAAACTGGAGGAATCACATTATTTGACTTCAAATTATATTACAGTGCTGGAGTAACCAAAACAGCATGGTACTAACATAAAAACAGACACATAGACCAATGGAGCAGAATATAGAACCTAAAAATAAATACATCTATAGTGAACTTATCTTTGACAAAAGTGTCAAGAACCTGCAGTGGGAAAAGGGCAGTCTCTTCAATAAGTAGTGCTGGAAAACTGTACATCCATATGCAGAAGAATGAAACTAGATCCCTATCTCTTGCCATATACAAAAATCCAATCAAAATGGATTGAAGACTTAAATCTAAGACCTGAAACTATGAAACTACTAAAAGAAAACATGGGGTAACAGGGAGGGAAGGATAAAGTAAGGATGGTTAACGGGTACAAAAATATAGTTAGATAGAATGAACCATATTTAATAGCACAACAAAGTGACTATAATCAACAATAAATTAGGGTACTCTTTAAAATAACAAAAAGACTGGAATTGGAATGTTCCTAACACAAAGAAATGATAAATGCCTGATGGATAGCCCAATTTCCCTGATTTGATTAATTCACATTGTATGCCTGTATCAAATATCACATATACTCTATAAAGATATACAACTATTATGTACTCATAATTAAAAATAAATAAAAATAAAACAAAAATGTTATAGATAGTCATCTCCAAAATACCTTAAAAATAATGCAATCTTTTGCTGCTCATTTCTTGCAGAAGACACAAAAGTAGAATTACATCAAACTACTCTTAAGTCATTGCTTCCTCTCCAAAAGTTTCATGCTATTAATGTACCTCAGGTCTACCCTCTCTTACCACATACTCCCATTTCATGCTGAAGCTAGACTTTACCTGGCCCCGTCACTGGAATTTCCACCTCTCCAAGAGCCACATGTTGATACAGCACTATCAAGCCTTTCTCCAGGATTCTATTATTGGCCTTTTCATCCACCACTCAGTTCAACAAAGGAACAGATTCTTCTGTCAGACTCTCCCTCGTCATAGATCAGAGGAAATAGAGATTATAAATTCTCATAATTTAAAACTTTTGCCCCTCTCAGTAAGGAAAGCCCTATCAGAAGACGGTATGGAGACAGCATCTTTGAAGGAAACAGAGAGAAGACAAATGCATTATTTTTTTAAATATTGGTTTTAGGTTTACCTTTTATCATTCAAGAGTTTTTAGATTATTTTTCTTAGGCCTATTTACCATTAAATATGCAGTTAAGACCTCTCTGTTCTTTTTTTAATTAAACTTGTGGAAACTGAACGAATATAAATTGCAACTTACAGTGATAGCCCTTTGATTTTAGATCTTTGGTGCAATTACTTGCAGCCCTTTGTGTACACATCTGAGTTTTTACCTTAATCCATTAGACTGAGATGCCACAAAAAGGGTCCAAGAAACAGAAGAGAATCACTTTTTAAAGCTCTTATGAATTTTAAAATATCACAAAAACTATTTGTGCAAATGAAAAATGACAAGAGGTAATCATTTACACTGGGGTGTTCACATGGCAGTAATATTCCCCAGGGATTAGGGGGATGGGGGGATAAACCCACAACTAAAGGATACGGGGAGCATCGTAGAGGGGAAGGGCATGCCTCTAACCCTCGCTTGGGTGACGCAAAGACATAAAATGTAACCATAATGTTTGTACCCTCATAATACCCTGAAATAAAAAAAAAAAAAGAGGTAATCATTTGCTCTTCTTTCCAGAAATAAATTGTTATCAAACCCATTTTCCTGATGTTGCTCAGTATGTTTGCTTTATCACAGAATTCAAGGCAATAATTTTATAATATCACCAGGGTTGTTTAAAATCATTTTTTCTGAAAGGTCCTCCTATGTTGATATTTCTGCCATTTTCTGTATATTGTTTATCTTGTTATTCATTTGCTAATCTTTAAAAAATTAATTTGACTCCCTTAGAAAAAGAAGCAGCAAGTAGGCTAAAGTGGCACAGCACTATTAGCAACAATACTGCTTAATTTTACATGCTACATATTTGAATTAAGATAAAAGGTGACATCTGAGAATTGCAAGAGTAAAGCTACCATCAAGAAAAGTCTGAAATGCATTTCTATCTAAATACACGATTAAAACACATATAATTATGAATTCCCAAGAAACACTAGAAAATAGCCTTCTGCTGGAGGAGGAAGCATAATAACCAGTATGTCTCAATTTCTTTTGCTCCAACATGAGGGCAATGGTTTCCTTTCATAGACAGTAATTTTCAAGCAGCTTCAAAAAAAAAGAAAACTCAGAGTGTTGGGTAGAGTGGTGGGGATAGAAACCAACAACTTTCTTATTTTCTGAATCTTTGCTCCATCAATTTTAATTTGACTAGATTTTTGTATACTGAGAAAATTTTGCATTGGAATTTAGCCAACGTAGTCCCATAAATTATACTGCTTTTACAGAGTCCACAAAATTTCCCTACCCAAATTAAAGTGATCTCAATTTATTACACCAAAACATTGTGCCCATTCTTTATCGCATTTGTTGAGTGTTTTTCCTGTTTATATCCACCATTCCTCTCCTTATGCTATTCCTCAATGCTGTCTCTGTTAAAGCAAGGTGGAATGTAAAGCAGGTTTGCTGAATGTAATTAATGCAAAGGAAATGGCTATCCTAGCAACAGAAACAAAGTAAAAGCTTTCAGAATTCCCTCACTAGTGAATGAGACTTTCATGGCAAGATACAGACAGAGGCTGGGAAGCATGAAGGAAGAGAGAAATCCATTCATAAATAAACTACTTGAAAATAATTTTAAAATTATGGAATTATCTAAATAAAATTGTTTTAAAATCCATATATAATTTCAATGATAGAAATCATCCATTTCTGAAATCTCAATAAAAAAATAGCAAAAGTTGAAATCTCTGGAATGAGTAGAGATTTGGATACATTAAATAATAGAATATATGTGAATTATACTATTCAGTCATCAGAATATAACATCATATTTATTATTAAAACTTAATAAACTTAAATGTATATATTATTGTGAATTCAGAAAGCATTTTATGGTCTTTCAGGTTTGAAGATCATATATACATATAATATCAGATCTTATTTTTCTGTACTTGAAATAAAGAATATGTAAAATCCACAAAAGTCTAAAATCTTAGAATTAGGGAGAACCTAAAATTCCATCTAGTCCAAACCTCTTATTTGATAGACTAAAAGTGCTCTAAGAATTGATAATCAGTTCAAAAGTCAGTTAAAGTCAGAACATAAAGTCAGAAGAGAGATGTGATTGGGAGATAAAAGTATTGGAATTAATGTTCCTGAGCTACTTTGAAGATCGTGATACAGGTGTGCTGGGAAAGCAATATACTAACGTTGCAAGGGCAAAGAATTGACAGTCAAGCCTGGATTTACATTTTATCCCCATCACATTCTAACTTTGTGAGTTTGGGTAAATAACATACGTTGAGTATCGATTTTTAACTATCAGTTTATTTTTATTTAAAAAATATGGAACAGTTTAGAAAAAAATATGTAATAAATGAGAGCATATTTCCCCTAATTTCTTTACTTTGAAAAGTTTCAAACTTATAAAAATTTGAAAGAACTCCCACATAGCTTTCATCTAGATTCACCAATTGCTAATAATTTGCTTCATAGATACAGATGTAGGTAAAGATATAAGTATAGATATAGACATGGAGTTACACACATAGTTGTAGACAGAGAAACAGACATATGTGTAGATATAGATACAGATATAGATTTGTCTTTTTTCCAGAAAAATTCAAGAGTAAATTGCAGACACAATAATACTTTATACTTAATTACTTAAGCATCACAATACTTAATGCATTGTCTCCTAAGACAGACATTCTCCTACATAGCCTCAATAACATTATCACACACAAGAAAGGCAACATTAATGCAAGAATAATCCTCTTACATAAGAAATCTTCCCACGTATCTCAACAACATAGTTTATAGCTATTTTCCCCTCTGAATGAGGATCAAATAAAAAATTAAATATTGCATCTAGTTGTCTTTTTAGTTACTTTAATCTAGAACAGTTCTTTTTTTTTATTTCAGTATATTATGGGGGTACAGATGTTTAGGTTACGTATGTTGCCCTCCCCCCCCAAGTCAGAGCTTCAACCGTGTCCATCCCCCAGATGGTACGCATTGCACTCTTTGTGTATGCATATACCCATCCCCTCCTCCCCCTCCCCCCTGCCTGACATCCAATAAATGTTATTCTTATATGTGCACTTATATGTTGATCAGTAGAACAGCTCTTATATTAATAGTTTATGACACTCACATTTTTACAGAGTCTAGGCCTGTTGCATTTTATAATACAATGTCTTGTAGAATGTATTTTCATTATCAGGTTCAGATTAAATACCCACTAGATTTCTCCACTGTAGAAGTACCCATTTTCCTTTTTAATTTATAAGTAATCTGTGGTGATATTTGTGATCAATGAAACATAATGCTCCCAAACAACTTTTTACTCAATGGTTTTAGCATGCATTGATGATCTGAGTCTGAATTAGTTATTACACTGTTGGTTATAAAATGGTGATTTTTTTTCTAATTCTATTATTCCTATCATTCCATCCAATTTATTACATTATATTATTCTATAATCCATTATTTTCATTATCCTCTTGATTTTCAAACTGTCCCACATTTGGACAATGTAGACTGGCTCTTCTATCATTTTCTTATGACCCTGTTAGTCTTTGAGCCCTTCTTTGGTTTCTGACACAAAAGTGTTTCAAGTTCACCTTATTCTTTTCCAGCTCAAACTTGAAACCATTAATTTCTGCAAGCTTTCCTGACTCCTTTAAATGGGCATGATTTTTAGAAACCAAGATCTAGGGACTGGGGGTGCTCATTGCTACTTAGTTTGTGAGATACATACATATACATATACATATATATATATTCATACTTATAGCTCTGATTACAATTCATCACCATGGATTCTTTTTCCTCAAATTTCATCATTTCAAATTTGTATTTCCCTTTTTCCACAGTGAAAATACTGGTTCATATCATCACCTATACATTTACTCATTTGCTCTATCCTACAATTCACAAAATATTGCTTTAGACTCACTACAACAACGCAACTTGAAACAACAAACCATCTAAATAAGGGTCAAGATTTATTTGCAGTTGTGTATGTGTTTCCTTATAATGAGGTCCCACTAAGGACATGTAGTCAAAATATTGTATCAAAGTCTACCTACATCATTTATTTTCTTTTGAATGATTATGTTATCAGTTTGATATAATGTTATGTTTATATTTGTTTTTGAAGTTAAAGATTTGCTTTATCCTTTAACATTTTTTTTTGAAAATGGAAAATTTTTAACAATTTTGAAATCAAAACTTTATAAAAACACATGTTCTCAGATCAAAGAAATGATAAATTCATTAAGGGTCATGTTAAATACCTTGAATTGATCATTACATACCATGTATGTCCAATGAACCATCAAATTGTACCCATAAATATGTATAATTAAAATGTGTCCATTAAATAATTGATAAACTGTTTTCTTAAAAAAAAAGTACCTTTTAAAAGAAATAAATTACTAATAAAATCAAACAAAAAATAATGATTTGGCTTATAAATAGCTACTGTATGCTTATTGTTCTATTGCTATGATTTCTAATTTTAATGTTCCTTAAATTTTAATAGGTAGTCAGTTGGCCCAGGTAGTAAGTTTCTTCAGGACAGAGACATTCATTTATATAATTTCATTGGTTTTTCACTTGGCCTGATATAATTATGCATATTTAGAAAATGTTTTTCAAAATATTTGAAGGATAAATAATTGAATTAATGAATTCTAGCCCCATCCCTAAACTCTGCCACTCACCTTTCTACTCTCTGGTTCTATGAGATTGACATTTTTAGATTACATACATAAGTGAGATCATACAGATTTTAATGTTTTCACCACCCAAAACAACGATAAGTTGGTGAGGTGATGGATAAGTTAATTACTTGATTTAATCTTTCTACAAAGTATACATGGATTAAAACATCACATTGTACCCCATAAATATACAGTTATTATTTTCAATTTAAAAAAGTTAATAAAGACCCCGAATAGCCAAAGCAATACTGAGCAAGAAGAACAAAGCTGGAGGCATCACATCACCTGACTTCGAATTATACTACAAAGCTATAGTAACCAAAACAGCATAGTACTAGCATAAAAAACAACCATGTAGACCAATGGAACAGAGCATAGAACACAGAAATAAATTCATGTATTTATAGTTAACTCATTTGTGAGAAAGGTGGTAAGAACATACACTGGGGAAAAAACAGTATCTTCAATAAATGGTGCTGGAAAAACTAAATATTCATATCTAGATGAAACTAGACCCCTATCTCTCACCATATACAAAAATCAAATCAAAATGATTAAAAACTTAATGTAAGACCTGAAACTATGAATCTACTGGAAGACAGCATTGGGGAAATACTTCAGGACATTGGTCTGAACAAAGATTTCTTGAGTAAGACCTCAAAAACACAGCCAACCAAAGCAAAAATGAACACAAAGATCACACCAAGCTAAAAAGCTTCTGGATAGAAAAGGAAATGATCAAAAAAACGAGGGGAAAACCTACAAAATAGGAGAAAATATTTGCAAACTATTCAACTGATAAGGGATGAATAACCAGAATATATGAGGAACCCAAACAACTCAACAGTAAAAATGTAAATAATTCAATTAAAAAATAAGCAAAATATCCGAATAGACATTTCTCAAAAGAAGACATAAGATGGCCAACAGATATATGAAAAAGTGCTCAACATTTCTCTTATGTTAATCATAGAAATGCAAATCAAAAGCATAATGACATATCATTTTACCCCAGTTAAAATGGTTTTTATCAAAAAGACAAAAAATAATGGATGCTGGCAAGGATACAGAGAAAGTGGGATGCTCGTACACTGTTGGTGAAAATAAAAATTAGTATAGCCACTATGGAAAACAATGTGGAGGGTCCTCAAAAAACTAAATATAGAAGTATCATATGATCTAACCATCTCACTGCTGGGTATATATCCAAAGAAAGGAATCGGTACATTGAAGAGGTTTCTGCAGTCTCATGTTTATTGCAACACTATTCACCATAGCCAAGGTACAGAATCAATCTAAGTGTCCATTAATAGACAAATGGATAAAGAAAATGTGATACATATACACCATCGACTATTATTCAGCCATAAAAAAAGAATGAAATCCTGTCATTTGCCACAACATGAATGGAACTGGAGGATATTATGTTAAGTGAAATAAGCCAGGCACAGAACAAATATCTCAGGTCCTCACTCATACATGGAAGCTAAAAAACTGATCTCGCGGAAGTATAGAGCACCAGATGGTTACTAGAGGCTGAGAAAGGTAGTAGGCAGAAAGGGACAAAGAAGCGTTGGTTAATGTATACAAAAATACAGTTAGAAGGAATATGATGTAGTATTTGGTGGCACAACAGGTGACTATAGTTAATAAAGGTGCTTTTATGCTTGTATCATTATATCGCATGTACCCCATAAATATGTACAACTATTTTTGTCCATAAAAGTTAAAAATGAAAAAGTTAAATGTAAAAATAAACAAATTTATTTTTTAAAAGGACTTACATTTCTTTAGAATGCAGGAAAATGTGCCATTCCACCATTTTCACATAGATTTTTTAAAAAGAAATCTCTATATTATTACCCACAAGATGGTGCTATTTCCCCACCAGCAAGACTAAAAATAGTCGTATATGTTAATAGTGTGTATATATTAAAAATATATATATATACACACACACACACACACAGCTGTAAAATGAAGCATATTGGAGAGAAGGAAAATATTTTCCTATTTGAAATGGAATCACATAAAAACTGTTCTTAATAACTGCTCTTAATGTCTGTCTTTCCCCAAAGTTTCTGTTATTAGAATGGAAGTCTTATTTCCTAATACTTCAGCTTCATATTCAATTACTCAATGTTTCCACATAAATGCCTAACAATCATCTCAAACTCAGCACATTCAAAATGTACTTTCGATCTTCGTCACTTTCCCCAAACCCGTTATTGTTTCCATATCTCGTTTAATAACAACTGCATCATTCCTGCTGTTCGGGCCAAAAATCCATTCACCATCCTCTGTTTTTAGCCTTTTGATTTTTCTGTACTCTCTCTCTCTCTCCCCCCGCCCCCCACAACCAACGTGTCAGAAAGTCCTATCGACTCTACCTTCAAAGTATTTCCAGAATCTAACGATATCTCCTCACCCCTCCTGCTATTACCCTGTTCTTAGCTACCATTGCCTCACAACTGACCTCCTCACTTCAGCCTTGTTTGCCAACAGTTTACTCTCAGCAGTTAAAGGGATCCTTTTAATCACCAATTAGATCATGTCTCTCTCCTGCTTAAAACCTGCAAATGCTTCCATTTCACTGAGTGAACATCTCAGTCCCGATTCCCTACTACCCTTCTGGTTTCTACTCCTACCATTCTCCCTTCTCTTGCTTGACTAAAGCCACACGGGCCTCCTTTCTTTTCTGCAGGCACAACAAATTCACACCTCTGCTCTAGTTATTTACTCTTCTTTTCTTGGAATGCTGTTCCCCAAATTATGACTTGGCTACTGCCATACCATTTTCAAGTCTTTGTTCAAATGGCACCTTCTCGATGAGTCCTAACCTGCCCCACCCTCAACACCACCATGCTACTTATTTTCTAGCACACTATACAGATTATTTACTTACAATTGTTAATATCTGTCTTCTCCACTCCATGAGGACAGGAGTCTTGTTTGTTTAATTGGTTTAAATCAAAGGTCTAGCATAATGGCACTAACAGCTGCTCAAGACATACTTGTTGAATGAATAAATTATACTCTAAGCAATTATAGTGTTCAATCAAGACAAAGTTGAGGGTTTTCCATATGAAAATACGAAAAAACTGAATAAGATGTCAATTATATTACACAATTGGTATCAATCTTAATTCGAAAGGTTTATTTACAACCCATAATATAAAACGTATTTTCAATAAATGGCCAACAATAAGCAAAATAGACAATCTCTAAAGTTTGCCAAAGCTCCCTTGGCAATGCATGCTTTAATTTGATCTAACTCTTCCTTCTGTAGAAGATGGTAGGAGCTAAATTAGGATGATGCAGTGAGCCAAACTAAGTTTCCTAGAATGTGTATTTCCATGACACAAATGTATTTGTCACATAAAGGCATACACACTTTTACATTTAATTTTGGTTTTTAGTTTTATGTGAGACTGTTTTAGTATGGCTGTTATGCCTAGTCTGTATTGAGTAACTGTTGTGGAATCAGATGTGGCTAAAAGCATCCATTTTTCCAATTTAGTAAGACATGTCTGTGAGAAGTCAATCTAGGAGATGCTGATTTTTAACAATTACATTGAAATGGGGTCAGGGATTCCAAACCAAAACAACTTTTGGTCACATTCTGTTCTGTCATAGTCTTTTAGATATGATTTGAAGCTTAACTATATGTTCTACCAATTTGACTATTTTTCTTAGTTTTACTAACTGCTTTGGCTAAACATACTTGTTATTAACCAGTTATTTGACTAAATTGAAAAATAAGTAGTTAGTAAGCTCTAAAATTAGGTAGAATGTCAAAACTGATTATACACACTCAGTGAGAGGCTCTTTCTAAAAGCCCACGTTCCCATTTCTATGAATGGTCACTTCGGTTCCCACAGTGTGGAACTTTGATTGCAACCCTGTCCCTCCTCTTCGATAATCATGGTCACAGCATTCACTATGATCATTACCACGCTCTATTTCAAATATTTTTTTAAACTGGTTGAATAATGTTGTCAAGTATTATTAGTTCACAATTTTTAACGCATTTGTCACTTGAGTTTTTAACCTATAAATGTTATTTAAAGAAGTACAAAATCCTAAAATAACATAAAGTACGTTTGACTCCTGTTTTCTAATGACTTATGCTACTAGTTTATAAATTAGCAAAATTACCATCAGATAGTGTTTTGGCCTCATCTAGTAAGTTAATTCAAGGAACTTAGATGATATTCTCTGATCAAGGCCTATTCCTTTATAAGAATAAGCTTTCTACTTATTTATTATCACATATGTAATTCCTGATTCAAACTCCTGAAATAAACATTATCTAATATAAAAATTTGACTTAGGGGTAAAATTTTTTTTTTTTTTTTTTTTGCTTCTCACCACATCTGCTTTGCCTCCCTTTCCTTTGCATAAGCGAACAGTTTCAAGACCCCTGCACTTATATAGGGCCACACTGCAGGTATTGGCCAAATTGCTGTGAGCAGAGTGGCACTTGTCATTTCCTATCCAGAGCTTTTGAAAGCAGGTGTGAGTTTTCTATGCCCTCTCTCTTTCCCTGTTGCAGTGGCCCTGGAACCCATGCTTTGAGGTGACATGTCTCAACATCGTGGAACTTCAGTCGGCTCGAGTCCCTGAGTAACTTTTGGAGCAGTGGTTTCCACTGACCTCAATAGACATGTGTTAACATTTGAGAGGGAAATATTTAGTGCAGCATATTCTAGCCTATCCTGACTAATTCAACCAGTAAAGTAGATAATTATGAAATTATGTTTTATTACTAGCAATCTCAAGGTAAAATTTTCTACTTTCTCACTCTTCATCCTATGGTTATTAGTATCTATCACATATTATCTTATTCTAAAAATTTTAGTACAATAGCTCCACTTGAAGCAGGCACCCTGGTGTGAACTATTTAATGAACAAATTCACAGTACCTTCTATTTACTATTTGCCAAGTAACGTGACAGGATTGGGATAACAAACAGGAGTGGACCCTACTCCAACCGAGTTTAGAATCTGGGGGAGAGCCAGCTAATAAACAAAAAACATATCAATCCAATTATGACAAATTCTCTGAAGGAAGAGAGTGGAGGGCAGTGAAGGGGTGTGACCTTATCCCGGAATGCAGGGAGGGCTGGAAAGGGAAGGCTGAGTAAGAGCTGATACTTGATGTTTGAGGCAGGGATCGAGAGACTTGATGGAAGACTTAACCTTTGCAAAGATCACCATCTTCCTAATGAAATATATCTGCAATTACATCACTGTCTGGATTACAAGAACATAGATCATTTGAAGCCAACATTGTAATTGCCAACAACTCGATCCAGGGAATCAGTATTTAAACCTAACATTTTAGGAAAGAAAAGAAAAGCTTATTTTCATGTCTGTAAATTGAAGTCTGAAGTTGGAAACAAGCATGAGCACAGAAAATTCTCTCTTACCAACTTAAAAAAATTCGAGAAACTGAACATTTGGCAGGAAAATTCTAAACAGCCTACAAGTGCCAATATCAGAAGAACAGTCTTTACACTATGTTGAAAATTGCTAATTAAACCTTCTCCAAAAATTTAATTTTATAAAATGAAAGCAAGTTCTATGTTTTAGCTATAGTAAAAGAGTATACAGTTCTCTCAAATTGTTGGAAAATGTGAGTGAGATTTCAAACAAATTATTTCAAACAAATTTAAAATACAATCTTCCTAATACACTACTTAATACTTTGCATTGATAGAGTGAGTTAGGCTTTCCAAAGCATGTTCATATGCGTTCTCATTTGATACTAATTGATAAAATATATACAATTAAATCAAAAACTATGACTTCAATACCCTCAAAATTAAATGTGAATTAAAAATAAACCCAGTCTGTCTGAAGCCAGAGTAAGATGAAATCAGATTTACGATAGCATTAAATGGCAAAAGGTAATGTACAAATCAAAGAAAACAAGAGGGTCTTTATAGATCAGCTAATTCAAACTTCCCAATTATAATAATGATCATAATAACTTCATATAGTTTATAATGCATTTTAAAAAATGTGGTAGGATTTTAGATCCAGATCATAAGTGGTACATTGATATGAGAGAATCCACTTTCAAGGCCTGCATCCCACCAGCAAATGTCACTTTATAACAAGGCTTTCTCCCTTTTGTTCCTAATTATCATCTCAATGCATTGAAACGTATAAGCCTTTAATTAAAAATAGGCCAATGCAACAGTATTTTAAATTTAGAACCAGATGTCATGCCTGTCTACAACTCTTGCTGAGATTTCACTGCAGTAGTTCTCCTAAAACTGATAATTCTCTCTCTTTCTACCTTTGATCCCTTTGTTCTATTCTCAACACAACAGTGGTAGTGATCCTGTTAAAACATTATTCAGGTCATTCAAAGTCAAACAAGATGTGTTTCCTCACTACATCCCTGACATCTACTACTCTTCCTCCTTCTCACTCCTCGCTAAACATGGGGACCTCATTGCTATTTCCTTAACATGCCTTCAGACCAAGGTTGGCTACATAAGCTGTGGGTCTCCGTATAATATAAAAATGCAAATCCCCTTGTTCAAAATTTATTAAGAATTTCAAGGTAATGAGAGTCTTATGCACAGGGTCTTGTGTGACAGCACAGGTTGCACACTTAGAAACCTGCCTGCTTCAGGGATTGGAATTTACCGTGACTTCTGTCTGGACACTCTTCCCCTAGATATCTACGTGCTAAACTAGTCCCTACCCTCTTTTTTCCTTCACTCCTATTCTCCAAACCTCAGCTCTTTCCTTAAATGCCACATTCTCAAGCCTTTCTGCCCACTTTATTTAAATTTGTGATCCCTATACACACACACCTAACCTATTATTCTCTACATTATTTTTGTTCATAACACATATTTCTATTTAGCAATTTATATATTACTTATTCAACCTGTTTAATTTTTCCACCCCCCATGAAAATGTAAATTTCAAGAGAGAAGGGCTTGAAGTTATTTTTAATTTTTAATTTTTACTGCTGTATCTCCTGTATTTAGAATAGTAACAGATAATAAATATGGGGAATGAATGAATGAATGAGAATATGATTGGCTTTCAGCAATAAAATGCTAAAGTACAGTGTGTTGATAACCCATGGGCTGAATGCCAGTCCCTCAAATGCAAGAAGATTCCCAGGGTTTACTTTGGAACAACCTGAGGTATCAGAACATGTTCTCTAGCGCATACCATTGCCTGAAACCTATTGGTGGAATTGCAGCCCTAAAGAGCTAAATCAGAAATTCTCAGATAAACCATTGTTGCTAGGATACCAACCTGGGCCCCCTCCCCTATCTACTAGCCAATTGTGCCCCACTCTGTCTGGAATGATGAGGTCTGGAACCCTTAACTTTCCCCTGCCTAGGAATCTTCACCTTTTACCCCTTCATGTAAGTTTGGCTGGTAGGCAGCATTAATTTAACTGTTTTTCTTTTATTAATTTTTGATACATCTATTTTTTTAAATATATGCCTACTTATTTAGAAGATAAATAAACTGCTCTTTATGCCACATTTATAATTAGGAATTCAGATTTGACCAGACTATTACAAGTGTCACAGATAGCTTCAAACACAAGTACAAAGACTCAAATCTGGTTGTTTTCCGTACACTAGAGTGCATAAACATAGTTGTCTAGCATCTCCCTTCCAGTACTTCACTAAATAGCTTGAAATCATCTGGGAATAACTTTTTTATATGGTAAACAAAACTTAGTGTTCCTGTAACTTCTATCCATTAACCCCAGATCAGCCCTCTGAACCGTTAGATGGCACTACAAATCTCTGGACAGTTGTCTGGTCCTCCCAAAGTCTGATTGATCCTATTTTATTCTTCAGTTAATTATGAACTAAGATCATCAACCAAGAATAAGAAGATTGTTGGAGGTTTATGCAGAGGGGGAAAAGTGTGCCATAACACTCTGAGAGAATGAGTGGGAAAGAAAATATACTAAGAGATTATTATGGAATAAATTGTCAGTATTAAGTGCACATTTGGGATTTACAGTAATGGAAAGGTAGAATCAGCCCTGATGTGCCTGAGTGTTTGTGTGTCATGAATGTGTGTATGTGTGTGTGTGTGTGTGTGTGTGTGTGTTTCAGTCCCATTTATCTGCACAGGTATGGATATAGAACATGCGGCTTGTTGGATAGTGTCTTTATTATGATGGGTCATGATACCTAAACTTTTTGTAAATATTAATTAAACACTTGCGGTTTGTACTCATGAACTGAAAATGAAATCACTTGGATTATGGTTGTTTTTTCTCTGTTCCACAATGTTTCCGTGTGATTAGTCTATTCAGGCTGCTGTAAAAATATTTTAGACTGTATAATTTATAAACAACAGATATATATATTGCTCACAGTTCCGGAGGCTGGAAATCCAAGATCAAGGTGCTAGCAGATTCAGTGCTTAGTGAGGGCCTGTTCCTCATAGAGGGCATCTTCTACATGTGCTCACATGGCAGAAGGGGTGAACAAGCTCTCTGGGGGCTCTTTCATGAGGTCACTAATCCCTTTCATGAGGGCAGAGCCCTTATAATCTAATCACCTTCCAAAGGCCTCACCTATTAATACTATCAAATTGAGGATTAAGTTTCAACATATGAATTTGGGAGGGACACACACATTCAGACCATAGCAGCAATGGAATCAGCCAAAAATGATAGGGAATGATCCTAATTATAGATTATAGAAAGTAAATTGTGCCAGTAAGTGATAAGGGTACTATGGTTTAATACATAATGAAAAGTGATAGGAATTAGTGGATTGGAAATCTCAAATAAGGTCAAAGAATTTTTGTATTGGGAGTGTTAAAATATATTAAATAAAAATTAGGGCATAGGTCAGAGGAAAGGGTGATTGAGATCAATATATCAAGAGGGGCTATTATTGGTGATAGCATGGTAGAATATTACCAGAGACATCCCTTGAGGTTTTCACAAATTAAACAATCAGCATCCCATATGAACCCCTTCAATCAACAAAAAATCCACCCACTGCAACATCTATTCATCTATACAGCTTTCTATACCTTATACACAGCATGCCAGAAGAGACGTTATCAAGTGATAACATTAACATCATTTTATAAGAATTTTGAAAGAGCATATCCATCAAAAAAGAAAAAGATCTTAGTCTAACATAATTTTGTTGAGAGATGATTCTCCATGGGTCTCTTGCATTTTTGCACATTGTATGAGAGAGGCACAAACTGCCTCTTGTTTTAGGTAACCTTTTCAAGAGTTTTTTGAAGGCCTCTCATCTCTTTTCAGTCATCTTCCCCTTTAGAGCCTCAAACCATTAGTTCAAATTTAGCTGAACTTTCCAGAAATTCTGTTTTCTAAAATCAGATGTTCATTTCTGACTAGGACTTCTTCGGTTAGAGTCATCTTATATGATGTTGTAATTTTCCCTTAATATTCTGCTAAATTCTACTTTACCAATCAGTTCTTTCTTATTGTACAAAATGAAGTTCAGAGGCAAATTGGCATATAGAAATTTCATGAGCTTGGGTGCTCAGAAAATTTGTATTTCTGTCCCAGGCCTGTCTCTATACATCAGAGTGGTCATTTCTTGCTTATCTTTCTAGTAAATTGGGAAGGCATTCACTCATTCAAGAAATATCCACTGAATGTTTCACCATGTGCCAGTCACATTTTTGATCTTAGAGACAGAGCTATAAACAAGATAAGCAAAACAGTTGGGCTATACAATGTGCTTATAATTAGTTTCCTAATTTGTATTAGGGATGATTTGCATTTCTTCTTATGACAGGAAAAAATCACTAAGGGAAATAGGAAAACACAGTCAGTGAATTGTTAACAGGAAAATAGCCAGAATGGAGCTTACATTCTAGTTGGTGTAGACAAACAATAAAAAGAAAGCAATAAATAAACAAGAAAATTTCAGATAGTTTTAAGTGCTGAGAAGAAAATAAAACTAAGATGGTGATGAAGATTGAGATTAGTGGGGGAAATTGGCTAGTTTTTAGAAACGTTATAAAGATTAAATATACTAATGTGGTAAGATGAGGATTGAATTAAATGCGTCTGGCACTGAGTGCAATGGGGTGGAGGCTAGGCCAGGAAGCCCCATTCATTTACGAATCCATCTGGGTAGTTTTCTGGTGGTGCCTGCGGCATGACTATTATGTGTTTCCTGGGACAAGATACAATGTGCTTTCATAAAAGGGCCACTGGGAATAAGAAAACAATTGTTCTCAAGGCAGTCAAGTCCCCTTTTGATGTTCTCAGTTACAGTAAGAAGCCAGGGAACCTGTGGATGGAGTGGTCCCCTGGCCTCCAAGAAGGTCTGTTCCATTCCCTGCAATGTTGTGGCACACAGATCTTTCAAGGAAGAGCAGGATAGCTGTGTTCATAAGACTGGGTGAATTCCTACTTCCCTCAAGCACTAGATAGGGCTCCATTGTGCTTGAGTTTATATCAACCGTAATTGTGTGTATTTATGGTTTCGATCTGTATTCTACTTTGAGGCAGTAAGTTCTATAGTTTTGTTACTTCCATATGAATTAATTTTTTCTTTAATCATCTTCAATCACTTTCAAATGCTAGGGGAATACTGGGCAGCAACATTTCACAGTGAAAACAAGACTCAGACTTTGCTGACAATATGGCCTTAAATCTCAGGGCTCAAAAAGGATGATTTCTGACCTGTCTTCCCCCATAAGGGATTATGAAATTCATATGAAAATAATGTGTGTAAAATCATTTTGTAGAATGTTAATATGCTATTTTTTTACTATTATGATTCTCTAGTTCTAAAAATAACTTATAAAAAACTGTTTTACCTAATAAATTAGTTTTCGTTTGTTTATTCATTCTACATACATTTCTTGAGCATCTACTGTGTTCCAGGAACAGTTCTGGACTCTTGTGATTCAGAAACAAATCAGACAGCAAAGTCCCTGCCTTTTTGGAGTGTAGTTTTTCAGTGGAGGAAGACAGAAGATAATTGCATAAACAAATGTATGATGCATAAAGAAAAAATTGATTCATTGGACTTCATCAAAATTAAAACCTTTGCTCTACAAAATACCTAGCAACACAATGATAAGACAAGCAACAAACTGGCAAAAATATTTGCAATCCACATATTCAACAAAAAACTAGTACCTAGAAGATACAATGAACTCTCAAAATTCAACAGTTTAAAAAAATTCAAAAGAAAAATGGGCAAAAGACATGGACAGACATTTCGCTGAAGAGGAAACACGGATGATAAATAAGAACATGAAAAGATGTTTAATTATATCCACTATTAGAGAAATGCAAGTTAAAGCCACAATGAACTGTTACTATTAATATATACCTAGAATAGCTAAAATTAAAAAATAGTGACAACACCAAATTTTGGTGAAGATTCAGAGAAGCTTAATCACTCATACACTGATGGTGGGAATGTAAAATGGCACCGTCACTCTGGAAACCAGTTTGGCATTTTCATTAAAAACTAGACATGCAATTACCATGTGACCCAGCTACTGTACTCTCAGACGTTAATCCCAGAGAAATGGAAACTTATATTCACACAAAAACCTGTACACAAATGTCTGCAGCAGCTTTTTCAGGGTAGCCAAAAACTGGAAATACCCCAGACACCCTTCAGAGGATGAATAGTTAAACAAACCCTGGTACAGCTGTACCATGGAATACTATTCAGCAATTAAGAAGAATAAACGATTTATATACACAACAACCAGAGGAATCTCAGAGAATATAAACTAGCATCAGCCACCAAACTTCAGATGATTTCAGCCCCCAGCCTGAGACCTGTCCCAGCTGATCTGTGTTCAGTGGAGCAGGTATACATGCCAAGGCCCAACCAAATTGCAGATTTGTAAGAAAATTAAGTGTCATTACCTGGAGTCATGACGTTTCTAGGTAGTGTGTTTTGCAGCCATAGTACCTGGGAAAGAAAGTAAGCAACTTGTCCATGCTCTACCAGCTCTGACAAGCTAGAAAGAGGTAAAACCGGAAGATGAACTCAGATCCGCCTGAATGCAATCCCAGCATGCTAATAACTCTGCATTGTTGTCTCCTGTCATGAAAATTTTCTTGGAGAATTAAGCCCTTGTTGGTTCAAGACATCTCGGCTTTCTACAACATCATTTTACTAAAAAATTTCTCTGTCTCCAGAAGATACTCAAGGGTCACCTAGTCAGGTTTTTACTTGCTTTTCTAGAAGAATCACTGTGAGCTCCTTTTCCTTCATCAAACTTGACTCCTCCTTTATGAACACAACAGCAAACACCTGCCTTCGTTTCAGCCATCCCATTGCTCCTCCCGTTCTTTTCACTCTCTTAGTATCTAAATCCTACACTTCTGTGGAAGAAAAAGCAACTCTATCTTGGATGTTAATCCACTATATTGACTTCCGATTTACCCCAGTTCTGCAAATGCTTCTAAGATTTCTACTTTCGTGTACTTACTGTAAAACCTACCGTTAGGTCAAAATAAACTTGATTTCCTGCAGCTTCTGTTCTTAAGTCCCTATGAAATGTTTCCTTCTGAGAAACTGGATTTGTCAGCTTCTTTCTCCAGCCTGGCCTCTCAGCTTCCTCAGGCTTTGGGGGCCGAGGTTTGCATGGCCCTGCTCACCTGACGGACAACTTCCGTCAGGGTTCAGCTCAAATCACACTTCCTCTGAGAAGCCTGACCTCAGGATTCCAGCCCTCACTCAACTCTTCCCTGGCATTCTGGCACTTTTCCCTAGGATAGCAACTTGGAAGTGAACTTGAGCTACCAAATATTATATTTCTACTTAACTTTTTTATGCATGTGACTAGGGTCAGATTTAGTGAAGGATACTAAACATCTTCCAGCCCTTCCATGTGCCGTTATCTCTGTTTCGAATCTTCTTCTCCAACTCATTACACATTCTTCAATTTGAGGTTTAAATGTCACTTCCTCAGGAAAGTCTTACTTCATCTTTCAGCCTAGCTTAGGTTCACAAAACGAAAATAATAAAAGCATAACAAAATATTACACAAACTATAAAAACTGAAACAAAAAAAGCCTTTCCCAACCGATACCCCTTTGAAGATCATCTGGCTGATTCAGAGTTGCCTGCACTTCTCTTTTTTGACAGGTTAGATATTCTGTTTGGTCAGAATGGCCAAACGACTTTTAAGACAAGGGCATCTAAGATTCAATTTCAGTTGCTTTCTGTGTGGTGCTGCGATGCTGACCCCATTACTCATGTGAGCAATGTTTGGGGTGAGGGGAGGAAATCAAGGGGAAAAGGCTGTATAATCTGTCTTGGGCTGCAAAAGGCAGAAAGAAGAAAAACACTGTAGCAGTTAAGATGGCAGAGAAGTAAAGATTGTAGTAGGAATATGACATGAGAGAAAGGGATGACTCTCAGAAAATAAGTCCAGAGGAATCTGCACAGCTATGAGGAGAATAACAGTTTTGCAGAAAACATGATAGAAAAGGTTCAGATTAATTTTTCTTTTTAATTCAAAGTAGAGGGTGACCCCAGCTGAATCTAGGCTTTAACTATGCTATACTTTTTCTTCACAGTACTTATCAAAATGTAATTAAACAATTATTTGAATAATATGTTTTTCTTTCTTCCTTTTTTTTTTTTCTTTTGAGCCACAGTCTTGCTCTGTCACCTGGGATACAGTGCAGTGGCATCAGCCTAGCTCACAGCAATCTCAAACTCCTGGGCTTAAGCAATCCTCCTGCCTCAGCCTCCCTAGCAGCTGGGACTACAGGCACAGGCCACCATGCCCAACTAATTTTTTCAAATATTCATAGAGATGGGGTCTTTCTCTTGCTCAGGCTGGTCTCGAACTCCTGAGGTCAAGCTATCCTCTCACCTTGGCCTCCCAGAGTGCTAGGATTACAGGCGTGAGCCACCATGCCTGGCTGAATAATGTGTTTTTGTTTAGAATTTATCTCTCCCATAAAACTGTAATCTCCCTGAGAGCAAGGTTTATGTCTCCTTATTTCATTGTAATACAGGTTGAGCATCCCTAACCCGAAAATCCTCAATGCAAGATGCTCCAAAATCCGAAACTTTTTGACCACAAGGGGACAATTTCACACTTGACCTTAAGTGATAGGTTACATATATTATTAAAAGTATTGTATAAAGTTATCTTCAGGCTATGTGTATATGGTGTATATGAAACACAAATGAATTTTGTGTGTAGACTTGGATTCCATCCTCTAGATATCTCATTATACATATGCAAATATTCCAAAATATGAAAAAAAAATCCAAAAACACTTCTAGTTCCAGCAATTCAGATAAGGCTTAGTCTGTAACATCACCATCAAAAATAATTTCTCTTATGTAATAGTAGGTGTTCATTAAATATTTGTTGGTGAATGAATGATTATCCTAACTGGACTGTATACTAATATATCTTAGGCAGAGAGTATCCCTTATGCTCTTTCCACCTCAATCTATCACAGAACCATATAAACAGAGTTAGTTGTTTTGAATGTTTACTGTTGATGACAATAGCTACAATTTATTGAGAAGTTAACACAGGCCAGACCATTAAGTGCTTCATATGTTTTTTTGACACAACTTAATCTTCAAAACCACTCTTAGTTATAGGGACTATTATCACTATGTTCCAAATTATATAATGGAAATGCAGAAATATTAAGTAAATTACCCCAAATCAATTAATCTATAAATAATGGTATCCAGATTCTAATCCTTGCTGGGCAAGGCGGCTCGTGCCTTTAATCCCAGCCACTCAGGAGGCCAATGTGGGAGGATCACTTGAGCCCAGGAGTTGGGGGTTGCAGTGAGCTATGATGATAGCACTGCACACCAGCCTGGGCAACAGAGCAAGACCCTCTCTCTTAAAAAAATGAAAAAAACTAAATAAAATTTTTTAGAAAAGATTCTAACCCAAGCCTGGTTAATATCTGTGTTTTTGTTTTTCTCAGTTATACTACATGTAATGTGGAGATAAGATCAAGGAAAGAAGAGATAATTATCAAACAAAAACAATATCACCTATTTCTCAATTTTACATATATCTGGCTCTGGTTAGTGATAAAAGGTGTATGATAGGGTAGGGGGCGCATAACTAGGTCCTAGAGGCAGCAGAAGAGTTTGGCCCTAATGTGCACTCTACTTATACTAGTTTTGCTACTTATTTCTGTGTACTTAGCCAAGAAAGACCTGAAATAGGATTTGCATATACATGTATACAGAAAGAGACAGAAATTAATGCTAGAAGGAAGAAGAAGAAAACACCAACTTGGCAGGCCAAAAATGGAGACAATTAAGGCCCCTATCTAATAGGAACCTTGACTACATTCCATTGGAATCTAAATATTCTACATAAGATTTCCTATTTACAGTTGATGGCTCATGTAGCATATAATAGTTAAACATTATTAAACTGAAATAAATGCCCCATATAGTCCCAAAAATTCCAGTTCCAGAAATAATCATCATAATTTATAGGAGCCTTTAATAATAGACCATAATCAAGGAATACCATTAAATGAAATTATGTTTTTCTGGAATTTTAAAAGATAATTGCGACAAGAACTACCTTCCTTAAAAGCCATGAAAGATACTGGAAAGAAGGAAAAAAACCTTGATTTTGGAGATATTGTGGTCATTTGATGATTCAATTCTGTAGAAAATATTTTATTCCTGATAATTATTCAAAAAATTTCATTCACCAGCACAGAAAACCTCTTGATAGCTCAAAAGTTTCTACATGCTCTCTGTAACGCAGAATTATTGACCGCTCAGCAGACAGTAGAAGTAAAATCTGAATGGAATTAGACACTATAAACTGGTAATCTAATTAGAAGAAGAGTAGTTCCGAATTAATCCACCCTTAAGAGATATTTTTTTTTAAATTAGATTTTCAGTTTCCGGGCTGAGTTGTGTTCAGTATTATGGCCTTTGGGCGCCACCCAGTGGACAAACACGTATAGTCTGCAGAGCTTTAAAATAGTAATATTCTTTACAGTCCAAGACTCATTATTCAACATATAACCTCATGAGCATCTGGATGAAATCTCACAATGGGAGAGCTCACACTTTTTTTTTTCCCGCAGCCTAGGAAGCCAGTAGGACACTTGTGAGCACCCTAGAGGAAACTCCTCAATGTACTTCTGCTGCAGCCATATGGTTAGAATCAGCGGGTTCACCCAGTGCCAGTTTACAACAACGGGCGTGTATATGAATAACATGCAAGCAATCAGACTAGCTCTGAGTTTCATATGCTTCCTCTGTAGAGGGTGCTTGTTACACCTTATGGAAAAGGTAAGTGAGACAAGAGCTAATATTTTTCTCCCCAGTAAGGCAGCGGGACTGCAGCTGAAGTGATGTCAGAGTTTCCATTTCAGCTCCTTATTCTCAATGCTTTAGCCCTCTGCCGTAAACATTAACTCTATGAAAAAAAAATATATACATACTTAGTTATATTGCATCTCAGGCCAGGAGAACATTCTTCTTATTAAATAAATGGTCTTGAAAAGAAATTAGATTGAGTGTCATAAAATTCTATTTTAGACGAGGGAGACAAACATGGTGGGGGGAGGAATTTTCTTTTTTTCTGAACTGCAATGTGTTTTCTTTCAAGTGTTTGGGAAGAAAACTGCAAGAGAAGTCAGAATATAGAAAGTTTGTCCAACCCAGCTTATAAGAACATATCTAGTTATTCGGATTATTATCATGCTGCACAAGGACTTATTCTGTGAAAATCAGGTCAAAGCAGCATTCCTCAGTTCTATCCTCTTAATGGACACAAACAGGTAATTTAGAAAGTATGTTTGAACAAATAAGCAAATTCTACCCTCACTCTAGCCAGTGCTACTTGGGCTCTCAGAGTCACGGCCCAGGCAGATTGAGGTTTCTGAGGTATGGCCGCTCCCCATGGAGTACCTGTTACCATGATTTACAAAAAAAAATAATAAAGTCAGTCTTCCGTTTGATCTAAAAAGTCCAATTCTGAGTACTCAATTCATTGCGGGGAAATTGGTTTTTTTTAAAGATGGAGAAAACTCAACTGTCTGATTAAGGCCATAGTTCTTTTTTATATGATCTGCATTCCCTGTGTAACAGGGGGAATCTCAGATCTCTGACTCTGGAGGTTAAAAAAAAAGGAGAGGACAGAAATAAACGAAAAAGAAGGAGAAGAAGATGAAGAAGAAAAAGAAAGAAAAAAATCGTAAATTTAGTATTAGACAAAAAAAAATATGGTTTTGGCATGGAAACTACCTTTTTAACTTGTGAATAATTTTTTTTTTTTTTTTTTGGCTTGGAAAAGGAATAGAGCAGTTTTTTTCAATGAAAGGATTTATAGAGAGGGCTTTCTTGGCATTCTGAGTGGATTTATTTCAACTTCTATTTAAAGAGAGAGAGAATATTTGTCATATATTCGACCTATTTTATAATAGTAGGGCCATGCCACAAACAGACTAAAACGATTGCATTGTAAGAATAGTGTCTAACTTGCTATCCATCCCCCAACCTCAACCTGAACCTCAACAATACCAAAGTACCAGACATAAATTTATATTTCCTGACTTGTGAAGAAGGATGTTAGTCATGGTGTCATCTGTATTTTTTCTCATGTCTCTCTGTATTTCCTCACACTCACCAATGAGGCCTACAGATGCTTTAAATTTTTAAAAATGCGTTTTGTATTTTCATATCATTCACTTTCTCATCTTTTTAAGAAATGAAGAATCTAATACTTTTACTTGCGATCATAAAAATGAGGGTTATACAGGAAGAGTGATTCAAGACTTCAGATTTAGGGCAGGCAGTTAGGACACAATACTTATTATCATCTCCCTGAACCTCAGACGTTATCAGTCTGCAAGCGAAACTTAATCCTGAACATAAATTGCATTTCCTAAAAAAACATAATCTTGCCTTAAGACACCAGCCTCCCTGATTACAGGGAATGTCTGTGTTTACACATTTGTACAGAGCATGCTGACTGTATTAGTGTCCTAGGAAACAAACTGTGCTGCTCACAGACCTGCTGCAAGCACTAAGGAGAGAAAGAAAAAGAAATTTTGAAATCAGACCTCCGATCTCTAACTCCTTTCAAATTCCTGAAGCACATTAGCTTTACTACTGCATCATGTGCACGGTAGTATTTCTTCTAATGAAATCTGACTAAAAGTTTAAATGAGTTTAATGCATGAAATGTATAAATAAAATGTGGCCTTGATTAAATTTAGACTTGATACATAACTTAAATGGGTAGCCCAAGAACAGCACTGGTATCATGTGTCCAGACTTTTTTGGGCTTTGCAAAAGTAGTTTGGATTTTATCAGTTAGTGTAGAGCACTTTCTATCAAGAGTGTATGTACAAAGCTGAAATATGCAAAAGTACTGTGGAGAAAGTAGAGTGTAATTGAAAAAAGGTGAGTGAAAAAATAAAACAAGATATTAAAAGGTGACCACAGAGTGGACTTTTGAAATGTTGATTCATAAACAGCAATTTACATAAGCAAAGTATTCGACTTGGAATATCTTCTGGGTGTCCTTTAGTTTCATGATTTAGGGAAGTCTCTTAATTTCACAAAGTCTCGGTTTTCCCCATTTGTACATGTGGAACAAGATGCCTTATTTGCCCACTTCCTGGTCAACTTCCTGTTATCGCATTCTGAAAGAACCAGAATGAGATAACAAATACAAAAGTATTGGATACTGCAGAGTGCTTTACAAATCTAAGGCATTGTCATTGTAATATGCTTTCTTAATTATAGAAATTTCCTATTCACATCTAAGAGTTATAAACCAAGTACTCTTTGTAGCTAGCATATGAGATATATAACCCATCATATATAATGGTTAGGGTTAAAGTTATTAGCTAGGGATAAAGAGACTTAAAAAAAAAACTCCCAGGGAAACCTCAACAACTATGCAGGAAACTTCATAAATTAGTAAGAAAGTGTATGGTTTTTGACGTCAAACATCCTCAGCTTCAATCCTGCCTCTGCTACTTACTAGCTGTAAGTAAGATAGCTATACAATTGGGCAAGGTACCATACCTTCATAAACTGCTTTTTTGTCACTTGGAAAATGAAGATAAAAGTACTTGCTTAATGGTTTTGCTGTGATGATTAAATAATATGATATGTGTAGAAGTTTTAACTCATACCTGGTGCTCAATAGTAAATATTGAAAAAAAAAATCTACGTTCTTTTTTTGTGTTATATACACCATGCCAATACCATAGTGTGCACTCCAAGGTGATCACATCCATAAATAAAAGGAAATTATTCCACTTCAAGAGTTTTTCTTTATTAATAGTTTAAAATGGAAGACCAATACTGAATTCTCCCAAACTGTGAAATGGCAGGGGAGAAGAGATGAAAGTTACTGAAACATAAGGACAAAGGAGGATGAAGTGGCAAAAAGTTATCTTAAACCTCCGCAAGAGAAATGTTTGATGATTCCAGTTTTGGGGTCTGTTTTTTTGATTTTTGTTTTTTGTTTTTTTCTGTTTTAAAGATTGCACAACGCCACTCAGTTTCAGGCATTTAATAGAATGAAACCAGGTGAGTTAGAGCCAATTTTGCCTTTCATTTTTCAAGTTTGTTTATTACTTAAACCACAACATTCTGAGGTCTCACAAGAAAATCTGTTTCTGTGACATTTTCAGCCTGATTTCCAAACCAGAAAAAGAGGTTCAAATAAACTTGGGCCCATTTCAAAAAAGCATCTGAGATTCTGGATGTTTATTTGAAGCAATCTGGACTCCTGACCTTTTGAAATCCTCCCATCCTCCCACCACCGATAAAGAGAACCTACAATGAATTGACTGTGCAAGGATCCAGCGCTTCGGCGTCTGAATGGATAAAAATCCCATTGGTCTTAAGGAAAGTCGTTTCCAAACACATTCGGTGGATCAAGCCGTAAGCAGATATACTGATACCCTCCTTTTAGGAAAATTTATCAACCAATCAGTGTCCTAGTTCAGAAAACCTGTAAATAGATTATTTATTCAATATGCTTTGTGAGTTTAAAAAGTATTCCTAGTTGACACCAGTAAGAAGAGGTTCTTGTTGGAGTAAGTGCAGGGTTTAGTGTTTCCTGGAGCGCTATAGAAAAATTCAGACCAAACTGCTCTCCTGTACAGAGCTTCCTTTAACATCAACGTGGGACTTTAGAAACTATGCCAATCCTCCCCCAAGTTCTTAAAACTTTTCAAAAACTGAATTCTGCCACTTTTGAAACGATGAACACTGGGAAATTGGATTTGAAACCACAGCATTAAATGCTTAAAATTCGATCCTTCTGTCAGGACCTGGGATAAATTAAACTGATGTACATTATTTTTAAAGAAAGGAAAAAAATATGGGAAGCGGGTTTTGAAGCCTGAAGGCATAGAACAAAACAAGTTATGCAGGTGATACAAACCATCTTAGTTCATTCTTTTAATGGCTTTCTACTTCCATATGGGGGCCCATACTGGAAATAATTCTTAGGAAAACACGTTTATATGTGATAAATAAAACATTATTTTGGAGGTTTCTGTTTTTATTTTCAGAGACTGCTACTTTTTTTATTGAGTATTCAGACTGCTGTTTAATTATTTTTTTAACTTACACTATTTGAGTTTTGTTTTTTTGGTTTTTTTTGTTTCAAAGAGAGAGTGCTAGAGAATGTGTATCGATGTTAAGGGTATAAGGTGAACAATTATCAAGTATTTTCATCAAATGGATTCAGTGCAGCCAGATAATATATACTAGGATTTAATCAAAGTTTTAGGAATTTAAACATAAAATGGGGGGAGTTTCACTTTAGCATATTGTAAACTTGTTAATAAGTTGTTTTACTGATAATGCATGGATTTTATTAATTTCTAACTCTCAAATAATAGTATTAGTCTTAAAGATAAATACCTTGCTTTAAGAGCAAAATCCTCTGCTTTATTTACTTTGGTCATTGTCAGTGGAAGAATTTAATTTCATAATAAGAGCAAAACTGATTAAAAGCTTCCCAATGTAGAGAAATCTTGACGAAAGGAATTTCATGATAGCGATTCAGACAGTAATGGTGAGAAAAATTCAAATATCAAAAGAGACTCAGTTATAGATAATAATCATTCAAATATTTTAAATATTTAACAACTTAAGCCCATTGTACGTATTTCTGCCAAAGAGCATGGCTTTCTTCTCTGTCATAGATCATTCTGGCATAAAGTATAAGCTTGTTTTCAGATCCAGAACATTTGCAAAACAGTAATTAGTAGAAAGAAGATGTCTATTAATTTTTACTTTTAGAAACGATGGGTGTATATATTCATACCAACATTATTACTATAAGCAGCATAATTTGTCGAATTATAAATGCTTAAGTGAACTTCTAGCTTTAATGTGGGTTTTTAAAATATCTTCATGAATTTCACTTAAAAGCTTTGCTATATTTTTAATAAAATATTTAAAACATGAATTGTCTATACATAATAGACTTTTAAAAACAACAAGATGTAGCAGAATATAGACCCAAGTGTTCCCTGCAGGCTACAGACTATTTAGGACTAGATATGGTCAAACTGAATTTGAGACATTAGACAGTAACTTGGAAAAATTAAGTGAAATAGAATTCATGTACTATATAAATATTTGAGACAATGAAATTTTCAAAACTTAATGGAGGACTTCATCTAATTCACACAGAACTTTTTATGTTTTCTCAAAAATATTCCTGGAAGAAAGCCCCAAAATCAGAGTTGAAACAAAAGAATACTTACTGGCAAACTATGAACTAGGGTAGGCTGTGATGCTGCCACACCCATGTAAACGTCTTGTTTCAGTCTGCATTCCAGACTGTTGCATTTCATTTTATAGCATCAAAAGTGAGCAGAAAACATATTCCTGAATGAATCAACACAACATGCAACCCTTTGGGGCTTTTTTTTTGTTTTTTGTTTTTTTGTTGTTGTTGTTTGTTTGTTTTTAACCTCTGATCTTGAACAGTCTGTGAACTGAAGCAAAGACTAAGACAGCTTACTCGTGAATTTGATCTCCGTATGCAATCACCAATTAGTTGTAATCATTCAAGATCTCATATCCTTAGTTTTATAATTTGGAGCATAAAGTACCTAAGTGCTTTATTTCACATTACTTTATTTAGTTAGACCCAAGATTCAGGGGAAAGCTGAGGAATGCTGCAATTCTCAAGGTTGTAAACACTGGTAGGTAGTTCGTAACAGAGGATGTTTCTTGGGATTTTTTTTTTTTTTTTTAATCAACCAGGTTCTCCATTCTCACATATATTAAACCTCAGGTCAAAATGCATTCTCCTTTTAAAAGTGGCTTAACTATCTGTATATCCTTCCTCTCTCCCACACATAACTGACATGGTTCTTAATCTTTGTTAATTTATTTACTTTTTGTTTATTGATTTTAAGTTATTTCATTTTGCAATGTATTGGATACCTTTAATTCCTTTTTAAATGCCAAACTACAAACAAATGGATTCTCAAATTTTTTTCACATATCCAAATGGAGTTTATATACTATGGGGTCCCTTGACAGGACATGACTAACAGCCATCTGTCACTGTCCGTTGTATGTCGGAGTTTTTAAGTATTCACTATATTTAGAGAGGATGTGTTTCAAACTATAGTACATATAAAGTCATGTGAGAACAGATTTCCATTATTTAAAGGGTTTATAATAAAGAATGACATACCAATAATGTTCTTACAAATTTTTCCCACAAAAAAATCTCAAACATTTGTTGCTGTAGAACCATTTAAATAATTTAGTCTTCATCTAAAATTATTTTTTTCTCCATTAAATTTCATTGTGGACATAAAGGCAGGTAGATCATCACAATTGAGGACTTTGGTCTTACACAAATACAAGTTTATCCATGTATTCACAAAGGGCCACTTCATACTACAGTAATACCTTACACAGTGGGTGCTGTTGACTGACTGTCAGCTGAAGGAAGATCTATTTTTGTACTGTTATAATTTTTATCCAAAAGAAACTCAAAGTACTTTTCAAATTAAGCACTACCTTTGAGTTGAAATCGAGCCACCCTGGAGAAACTGCATCGGCTGTCAATCATTGCATAGACACTATATAGCTGATGGGGAAACAGTGTATTTTTGGCAACCACGGTAAAACCCTTTTCATACCAAAAACACAGTGGTGTTTTTGATCTCAGAGAGGGAAAGCAAGACTTGTTGGCTTTTTCCTGAAGGATATATCCAAAAATCTACAAGACTGAATCCATTACTCATACAAAACTCTTGTGGGAGTTGACCACATGACATAGAAAAGAGACCTTTTCAGAAGCATTCAATAGGGAATTTTTCTCTTTCCCTAAAGTTTGCAAAATCCCTGAGGAGAAATTTCTTACTGGAATGTAATCCTTACTAAAATTTATTTTCATTGGTTATTCCAAACGTTACCTTCCAATGGAAGCTGTGCTTTATTATTTTGTTAATTGTGCCCATTTAATTGTGTTTTTTAAGAGTGTGTGTGTGTGTGTGTGTGTGTGTGTGTATGTATGTGTGTGTGTGTATATACTATTGGCCAGTTCTTTTCTGCAATGGTACAAAATAAACAGAGTTTCTAAAATGTTAGGAATTCCTAAGAAATTAGAAATGTACTTTTAAAAATCAGGTCTTAATTTGTCAGTTCTTTATAGAGAGTTAAATAGGAGGAATAAAGTCTTTGTACCTTACTGTAATTTTTGAAAAACAACTCTAATTCTTCTTTTAACTTCCAGTCTATAATGAGAAACATAATAATTCACTCATTTATAATTCTCTCAATTGTTATAATAAAGATTGTAGAGAAAATGGACACTGGGAAATTGTTGTATACAGCTACAATACTTCATGATCTTGGTCTTTGTACAACTTGACTTTGGATCCCAAAGAACGAAAGTGAAATAAAATTTCTATAGCGTATACTATGTACCTGAAACTCTCTAGGAGCTTTGTTTTATCATCATGACAATCCTTTGGGTGCTGTGACAGTCTATAATAGTATCGTTCCAATTATTCTCTACCCTTTCCCATGAGACCATGATGCTTTCCTGTGTGTGAGGCTTGGGTATGTGACTCCCTCCTATTTATTTAGAAGTCAGTGAGAGTGATGCACAGACCAGTTAAGCAGACCATTTCAGATCTATCCCATGGCTTTTGCATTTCCCTTTTCCCTCTGCCATGAGACCAGCACATCTCAGAAAAGGTGGTTCCTTCTGCCAGAAGGAAGAAAACAGGGAGCAGAAATATAGCTGACCTGAAAAGGATCAGTAATCCAAACAAGAAAAGGACTTTTGTTGTTGTAAACCACCCAGATTTGGGCATTTTTTTTTTTTTTACAGCATATACTTTAACAAAACATGGATAAGCAACATTAATAATCATTTTGTAAGGGAGTGCATTAAGGATTAGAGGGATTAAGTAAATTGCCCAAAGTAATACATTTAGTAAACTAGACAGCAAGGAAATGATTGCAGTTATCTGACTCCGCCTCCCATATTCTACCCTACAGTATTTCAGGAGGTCAAGATGCATGCCAATTCCTTATCTACAATATTCCTTATTTGTTTAAGTCAATTAGATAACAAAACAGAATTATCTGTTATTCCACTGGATCCCACAGTTTTTGCAAAGTAGGTCCTTATAAATCCTACACTGCCAGTTTGAAAAACTTCATTCTCTTTTCTTCTTTTTACTTCTCTTTTCTATTCTCTGTCATTTATTTATCATCTGTTTTTATTTCTTCCAAGATTAATGTGTTTTTTTAGTATTTTAGTACTCAAATTTCAACTTCATAACTGGGTTCATTTCCTTTCTCTGCCACTTATTAGCTGTATTACCTTGAATAAGTCACTTATCCTCCGTGAGCCTCAGTTCTTGTTTTATGTGATAGACTAATAATACATTTTTACAGGTTTTCTTTGAGAATTAATAACCCATGAAAAATAGTCATAGCAGGCACCTAACAAAGATTAACTTTTTTTCCTAGTATCTTATCCCTTCTGTTTGGTGAGGCAACATCTGTCTGGAATAGACTGCAAAACGTCATGGTTCCATAAAATGTTCAAATAACATTCTTGAAACCCATCCGGCAAATAAAATAATTTTCATCACCTTGATTTTCCTCAGTTTGTATCTTTTAACCTTTAGTTTTCTCCAAAGAGACATGCTTGTTTAATTTTGTTTGTATTTCTAACGGGCTTTGTAAATTATTTTATAACATTGGTAAATTTGGCAGTATTACTTATGCTTTTTTTCTATTAAATAAAAGTATCAGAACTTTTATATTGGATTCATTGGGCATCATTATGTTTCTATTCCAACATATGCTATAGGATTAAATGTAAAATATTTCAAAGTTTTTTTGCTATAACCTTGTTTTAATCTAATTACCAACCCGAATTGAGAGGTACTATCAGTGTGCACTTTCAGCCTTGTTAAAGTATAACATCACGGTGGCAGGTCCGTCTTTCATTAATGCTAAATTGCTTACCTTTACATTAATTTTAACATCATCCATTATGTCCGTGTCACTTCAACAAAGTTCTAATTTTGTGAGTGCTATGAAAAGAAAAACAGGAGACTTAAAGTTCTCAGCCTGGATCAAAATTAGGATTACATTAATTACTAGAACAATGTTGAGTCTCAGTTTTTCTTCCTGTTAAATAGGATAAAACAATCTATCCTCATAATACACAATGTACTTCTGAGTTTCAAACGAGAAAACAACAGAAAATCATTACTATGAAATGTAAGAGTAATATTACAAGGTTAGGAATTTTTCTTATGGTACCTAAGGTAAAAAAATAAACAGCATTTTCTTCCTGCACCATTTGTCATCTCAGCAGTTCAGCAAACTTCAATTTAATATTTTAAACATATTATATATGAAAACAATTACTAAAATGTATTTACAAATATATTTATATATTCATAAAGTACATACTTTTTTAATTTGCAAAAAGGTGCACTGAGTTTCCACATTTATTTAAATGATGTTATTAATAATAGATCAGTATAGGAATTACTTAATTATTTTGACTTACATGGAAGGATAAAAGCTTTTTATGAATTTATGAGATTTTAAACTAAAATTGATTAAGGCAATACATATTACAGCTTTTAGTTATAAATTTCACAAAAAGAAGAGCTTTGCTGATCCTTTCCATTGTAGTTCAGTTTTACCTTTTCGTTCCAAGATGTACATATTATGTTCAATTTCCTCTTCCATCCTATATCGAATTTAGTGTCCAGGTTATTTGTGTTTCTGTAACTCATCACTGTTCATCAGGAATTATTAGTGCTAGTATTTTCTGCTTAAACAAATGTGAAACAAATTTAAAACCAAAGAAGCTGATCTTGAAGTAATCCTAGAAGAAAACATGGTTTTCAAATTCTCCACAGCCTGCACAATAAATTAGGTTGAGGACAGAAAGAATTTTTACAGAGAAACTCAACAACATATGTAGAAAACATATATTTTTGCCTGGGTGCTCATGTTTCTAGATTGTTTCGTCTCTAATGCTAATAAAATGATATTTGATTCAACCTGAGTATTTTCAACAAATGGTAAATAACTGGGTACCAAATGTCTGCTTGTCATCTCTTTATATATTGCTAGATATCATTAGTTCATCTCTGCATTATCTTAGAAGTTTTTACTCATTCTCATACCTGCTATAATGTATAATCACATCTCTTTAGTGTTTGTTTTTCTTAATGATTTAACTTAAGTGATTTCAAGTATAAACTTACCAGCAAGAAAAAAAAATGTACTTTAGTTAGCATTTGATAGAATCTACCATGTTGGAAAATATTCTTTAATTATCGCAGAACCTTGCCTGTGTTGTTTAAAATGAAAGCAACAGAGTTCATAATCTTGGCTAACCATGCTATCTGTCCATGGTCTTTGAAAGATGGCATATTTTCAAATATCCCAGACTGGCTTACAATGCTGTCATATGTCACATTGGATTACCTTAGCCAGCTTGTGTTATGTTACATCAAGGATGTGACTAACATTAACCACATGTAATGCAACAGAGCAGTGCTATCCGCCAGGGAAATTTCAAAATGGCATGGTTTTAGAAACCAGGATTTTAGAAATTTCTGGTCATTAAGAGAAAAAGAGATCTTTAAATTATTTTAAAAGAGATTTCTATTTCTTTTTTTTTTTCACTCTCACTCTCAAAGGAATTGGCAGTTGCAGGCAAATTACGACTTGCCATACTAAGTATTCCAAATGAAAGTTAAGTGGCAAAGAAACTGATTTATAATATCAAAGTGATGTAGATTACAAATAATCAAGTGAAAGTTAAATGCAAGTACTTTAGAAAACACTATTCGACTGAAGATTTGTAAATTAAAAAAATAACTTTGAAGAAATATGGAGCAAATGTTGCACAATTTAACTTTACTTCAGGCTTCACTAGCTTCATTTTGTAAAATGATTATATATTTGCATATTTTTTAGGGAATAAAAGGAATTACTTTCTTATTAACAAAACAAAGCAATTATTTGCTTACTAGCAAAAGAACCAGACCAGTGACGCAAATCATGTTTCTAGCATAAATAATCTAAATTTATACAAATCAATTAATAAAAATTCATTAGAAATATTGTTAATAGTACCATGTAACTAATAATGTGGCTTTATAGGGTTCAACAAAGTCCTAGTATTCTGTCAACCTTCAAAGATACGAAGAGTCTCCGTGAAGCCCTTGGAGTTCGTTGGCAGTAACAGGACCAAAAACTCAAATGAGAAAGATTCTGGCCTGATCTGTGTCCACACTAACACTGGGCATGCAGATCAGCCCTGCTTTTTCTGAAAATGGAATCAGCAAGAACAATGTCTCTCAGCTAAGCCTATTTATGGATATGCAGGATTAACCAACTATATAAAGACGATAACTAGAATTATAGTCCAAATTAGAATTTACACATATTTCCTACCTTTTTAAATTCTCTTATTTCCAGTAAATCCCATCTTCAACCACTTTGAAATCGCTAATCCTTTTGGCGTCACTTCTTCATCTACCCTGGATCCTACTTTAATTAGTCTCACAATAGTACAGACAAAAACGTGTGTTTTTGTTCCTATTATCCACTCATATCCATGAAAATTGTTCCAATTAAAGAAAATTTTCTGAGCCACATATTTTGGAACCAAATTAAGTTTTCTGGTCTCAGTAGGGTTATATGGTTTTCTTATTATTCTATATTCTCTTCTTAGTTACTATTATTTAAGCAGCATTTCACAACAGGGGATTAGTTTGCTCTTCCGTGAGATATTTGACAAAGTCTGGAGACATTTTTGGTTCTCACAACCCAACATTTTGGGTTGCTACTGGCATCTGGTGAGTAGAGGCTAGGGATGTTCTAAATATGCTGCATTGCACAATATAGCCCTGTACAACAAAGAATTGTTTGGCCTAAAATGTCAATGTACTCAGGTTGAGAAACTCTGATTTGAGCTTCAATTATACCACCTATATGATTATGCATTAAAATTTTTACTACAAAGAGCTCCTTTCAATCTTTGAGCTATATATCCAAATTTCTATATAATATCTCCACTTGCATGTACCAAAGTTGCTCAAACTCAACTTGTCACAAACTAATATTAAATTCTATTGTACGAATCCTCAACTCCTGTCTTATTAAACGGAATCGCTATGCATTACATAGTACCACAGCCACTCAGTCACCTTTTCCATCTCATCTCTCTCCCTCATCCACCTGCTCAATACATTGCGTAGAAGTGATACCATTTTTGTAGTCTAAACATTCTCAAATATGTCCACTTCTCTCCACTGAAATGTCAAACAGCTTGTGTAAGGCACCAGTATTTCTTACCTAAACTCCTTTAACAGCCTACTACTAAATAACTGGACTCCCCATGTCCACTCTCAAATGTCCCCAGTCCATTCACCAAGATGCATCCACAGTGATTTTTTTGAAAACTCAAATCTCATCATGCAACCCTACTTTCTACCATATACTTAGTGACTTAAATGAGTCCTGCTTTGTCCCCTGCTTGCCACTCCAGCCTTCATTTCATGTTTCCACAAGTTTTTCCTTTATGTAGATAAGCTCGTGCTTCGAACGTATTTTATTAATTTCACACCACACATTACATTTCAATAATCATTCTTAACTTTTCAAATTATTTTGGACTGATATTCATAATAATCCTTAAATGAAAACAGAAACTTAAAATTCATTGCCATTGCTTTAAGCCAATGTCTTTTTCATTCTTGAGTTCAGGTTTTTAAACTGTATCTTCATGTGTTTTTCTAAATGAAGTATAGGTACTATATTTCCCATATTTCTACACATAGAAACATGTCTTCTTATTGCCTTATATCTAGTATTCAAATTTTTGGCCATAACATGCTTTTTCATTTTTTCTTTTTTTCTGATATTTAGTACTACAGAGAGGTCTGAGACCAGGCTTAATTCTTTTGTTTTGTTTTGGTAGGTAATTAGTTTTGTGTCTTCCGGAATTTTTTAAAGAATTATTAAATATAATTACCTGTAATTAAAAATATTTTCCAATATATGTCCACTTGTATGTCTTTTCTAATATTAAAAATGGCAATAGCGATAATAAAAATATGATTAATTAATTAAGAAATTAGTATGAGTCAGACAGTGAGCTAAATGCTTTATATATAGCATTTAATCTTAACAATTGCCATGCGAGCTGATTATTATTGTAATCCCCACCTTACCAATGAGATAACTAAAGTTTAGAAGGGTTAAGCCATTTTCCCAATGTTGTACAAATAGGGCTTAGGTGAGGCTATATGACTAATTCTTACTAATGGAATAGTGGCAAAAGTGACACGAGGCAAAACAGAGTAGTATATTTTCCTGACAATCTCTATTATCAGATCACCAGTTGATACCGAGAGTGACTTTGAAAGTTATTGTCACAGATTGCAGAGCCTCCATCAGCTGGCCCCTTGAATGACTGAGTGGACCAGAGGTCCTTCTCAACCCTGGCATAAAATACGTGCGTTGGATTTTTAGGTGGGTGAAATATAAATTTGTATTATGTTAAGCTACTGAAATTTGCAATTTGTTATTGTATTTCTCACTATACATTTACTCATACAGTCAAAAATGTAACAAAGCTATGCATTTAAACTTTTCTAGGTAAAATAGGGTATTCAGTAAATATTATTTCAGTGTATATTAAAGGAAAATACAATTTATTTCATATCAAAAATTTATTCCATTGAGTTGATATTGGTAAGATATCTGTCCCAAATGATTTTGATAGTGATAGTATAAATATAGCCTATTTATTCCTAAGTGAAAAGATTGCATATGTCAAATATTTATAGTATTAACAAGAATATTCATAGCTAATTATATAAAAGTCAAAATGTCCTGAGGATCTTTAGCTCGATTATACAAAACCTTTCTGTATCTAGTAGTCCCTTTGCAATTTTTAAAAGTATACTATTTTTGTTAAAACTTAAACCCCCTAAATTGAATTTCAATTATGATGATCTACCCAAAGCAAATTATGCTAAAACACATAAATACATAAACCTATGCACAAAAATATTTATTTCACTTATAATATTAATTCATGTAAAAATTGGAAACAAACTACAAGTCCAGAAAAAAAGCATATATTAAGAAAATCATGACACAAAATTTTTTTTTATTTCAGCGTATTATGGGGGTACAGATGTTTAGGTTGCGTGTGTTGCCCTTGCCTCTCCCTTCCCCCGCAAGTCCGAGTTTCAAGCGTGTCCATCCCTTGGATGGTGAGCATTGCACTCTTTGTGTATGAAAATACCCGTCCCCTCCTCCCCCCCACATAATTTTTTGTTTAAATATTATTCAGTTATTTTATTTATTGTTCAGAAGAATATGTAGCATCATACATACAAAGAAAGGGTACTATAAAAGACAGTGAAAGTGTTGTGTACAAAAATTGGAGCTTTGGTATAATCATGCTATATCTGTGTTCTAGTTTGCTCTGTGTATACATCTGTATCTGTGTATATGTTTATATTTTTATCTCTATTCAAAGATTTTTCCCTTGTAGCTTTTCTTATCTTCCTTCTATTATGTTTACCAAAATATTTATAATTATCTGTTTATTGTTTAAAAGGTTAATTACATATAATATTTATATAAAATCTATCACCGTGTTTATTTTAAGGAATGAGTTAGAGATATATTTTTTGTTACATCATAATGAGTCCTATTTACTAGGAGTCATGAAAAAAATTCTCCAATTCTAGGCATAACTGAACTGCTCCTGGGCAAGAATTTAATTTTCATTCTGGGCTGTGAATCAAGTAATTGATGGTCTCCCTCTGGCTGCTAGGAAGCTGAAAGCCAAAATTTGGGCTTACTTCTAGCATGTGTGCAGCATTTTGTGGCACATGTTTTATGTTCTAACTTCCACCTGACACTATTCTCATTTTTAATCCTTATTTTACTTTTATCACATTTCCATTATTTATTTTCAACTAATTTTACATAATTCTAGTGCTGCATCTTAATAGACCTACTTTAGAGAATAGGGAAATCTAGCTTTAAAGCATGTCTATAACCACATGGAGGAATAGCTAGAGGAGACATTTATATTCTTGCACAGTACAAGGAAAAATATGTTCTAAGATGAAATGAAGCGCATATTTATTATTGAGTTAGCACCACATTTACTTCTTGTTTGTGTTCATTTCTTATGTACTGAGATTTGGATTCAAAACTCACCTCTACAACTTGGTAATTGTGATGCTTAAGACAAACTACTATTTGGCCTCAATTTCCTCATCTGTAAATTGGGAATAATATTAGTACCTATCTCAAGTATATTTTGTGAAGATTAAATGAGCCGATATACCTAAGAGTGCTTAGGATAGAGTTTGGCACTTCATCAGCACTGTATGTGTTAGCTATTATCTGTTTGTCTCCTTGCAATTAAAAAATGGCTTCAGACGTTTGATAATAGCCGCTAATTAAGAAATCATTAAATGGGGTACACTCAATTTAAGTACACCTACTATTATAACATTGACTGAATCTGGAGAATTAGCTCTTATCTTTTGCCAATTATAAATTGTAGCTAATGTTACTGCTTAAACACTAGACACTAACTAGCGTTCACAGCGGGGAAGAATAGTTAGCAAACTCTCCAATTAGGGTTTTGTTTACACTTCCACTAGGAAGGATGATTTGTTAGTTTAAAAGAGACCTTTCGCGTTGATTACAGGTGTCAGCACATTCAAGTTTTGGCTGTGCTTGAAAACCTGCTGTGAGATGCAAGACACAAGAAAATCAAGCCTAAGTGTCTTAATTCAAACACATTTTAATTTACAACTGTGTTGATTGTTTTAACCCTGGCTGAGTCACTTATTTGAAACAAAAGTTAAAACCAGTATTTTTAACTACATGAATAAATTTGACTTAAATCAATGAATTTCCTATTGTTTTTTTTTTTTTGCTACTGAAAAATAGCTGATCTTTAATAAACAAACATCAGGCATATTTATTGCATTCCTCTTTTACAGAAATAAACTATGAGTTTAATTTATCTTTAGAAGGGGCTAAAAGATACATGTGGTTGTGGGCATGATCAGTACATTCTTGAGGTCAAGGAATTCAGGAATTAACACTGTAAATTAGACTTAGGCAGAAAAACATAAAAGAAATAGCCAAAAATGGACTAAGATAAAAAAAAAATGATGCCATCCTAGATTCTCCAACATGTAATCTTATTCATGAGTGGGAGTGTAAGGATTGGTGTGAGAGGATGATGGCTGACTACCTTCATGCAAAAGGAAGCGAGATTGTGACATTTCTATATGTCCTTATTTCTGTAACCCCCCCCCAAAAGTCATTATAGGAGAATGCATAACCTTAAAGTGACCTAACAAACAGTGACCTACACAGTTATATTTCCTTTATAATCTTATAAAACATATTCCCTTTATAATATGCTTAAGATATTTACTATTTTGATTTTTTTTTTTTTTTGGTAACCAGCTTTTTAGGATTTAACTCCAAAAAAAAAAAAAAATTACCCAAGTATTTTAGACTTTTTCACACTGATATAAGCTATCAGTTACTGCTGCTATCTTATTGAATGAATAGAAATGAAAAACATTACATAAGTGGAAAAAATTAAATACGAGTAACAAGTGTACCAAACTAACATTTCTTTTGTTCTTAACTTTCAACAAAATGCCTCTTTTATTAACTTTAACTTTGAGGACTCTTAGCTCAGGCTGTAATAAAATAAACAACCTAAGGTTGTCTTCCTTGTCTAAGTTAATTTGAATCAGAAGAGAATATTTACCTTTTCTTGGAGTTTGTGCGATTCAAGGTTAGTCTATTTTGGAAAGACTGAGTGAGGCAAACCTAATCCTCTTCTGAAGCTCATTAATTGGAAGCAGGACCACACTGCAATAGCCTTTTCTAAACTGAGAGACAAATTAAGAATTTAAATGAGGTGAAATCTCCAAAACAAGATTCTCCTAGTGGCCTCTTCTGTTTATACAGTAACACTCTAAACATAAAGCTGACACCATCCGTGTTAAATTTCACTAGTTAACTGATAAGCTGTAGCGGAGAGTACATTGGCACTCTGGGTAGTCCTGTCAGTCACTCTGAGAAAGCCCATAAATAATGTATGAGGAGTTCTACTTTCTTGGCAAAGCTCTTTCTTTTTAAGTCAGTGGAGGAATAGATAGATGAATAGACAAATAGATAAATAAACGGGCTAACTCTTCCGTTTAATCACCACGCAGTATTACCATCACATCTGAAGGGTTTAAATGTTATTTAAGCTTCTCCGAGTGAATGAAAATACATCGACATTTTGTACTGTGTCTACAAAGATCTGGAATGCATAACATTCCTTGTAATTGTGCAATTGACCACAATGTCACAATCTTGCACTATTTCAGCTGTCTCCACAATGAAAACCAAATTGTAGGTTAAAGTGACTTGAATAATGAAATGAAATTCTTGCACTAGTATTTTAAGGCTTGTCTAGCTTTTTAAGCCCTCCCTTAACCATCAAATATTTTTTATCAGTTATAACTAACCAGTAAATTTCTCAAATCCATGAATTAGTTCCAAAGTGACTTTTTGACATGTTTTAGCAATATAAAAGAATAATTCCAGTGCAAAGTACTGTCCATCATCTTTATTCAATATATGCTTTGATACCGAAAACCAAAAATATCTTATAGGCTGAAGCATCTGGAGAATGACTCAAATGCACAGAAGGACAACCCAGTTCTTCAGAAGAGGCATCATGATCTGGTAGAAGGAATATGGGCCTTGAGTTATGAAACCTGGAATGTAGACCTTACTCTGCTACTGGCCAGCTGGGAAAACGTGGGCAAGCCACCGGGTTACTCTGAGCCTCCAGCTGTTTCATGTGCAAAATGAGGATGCTAAATGATCTGCTTTGTTCCTTCTATCTTGACTCTATGAGAATGTGATATTTGAATAAGTTATGCACAAACTTGGAAGCCAGTCATAGCATTTAGATCTGGAAAGCCCACTGGCCCACTTTACATTCACTCTCAAACTTGCCAAAAGAGTAGTCTGCACAAACTATGTTCAAGTCCACTCTCTCGCACCACCTTCGGTTCCTTTTGGCTATAACATAATGTAGAGTCTGTAAATTACATGCCACGGTATTCGAGACTGTGGTACATGTTCACATGTATTTTGAGGGATAACGGTCAAACAATTTCATTAAATTTTCCGTGGAATCTATGACCCGGACCCTAGTGTCCAGCTCCAATCCATCTATATGATCTGGCCACTGTATAATTCCATCTTCTCTCACAGTTTCAAATATTTCCCTTTGAAGGTTTCCAAGTTAACATTGAGATTTAAATCCCCATAAAATTACTAAGGTTTTGGAGTCAGAAAGAACTGAATTCAAATTCCTGCTCTATAACTTGAAAGATACAAAAATTTGGGAAATTTATTTAAGTCACAAATTACTCATTTCCAAGACGTAGGCTATTCATTGAAATACTAAATGTCCATTGAAATATCTTGGGGCACTTACTATGTGCCCGTGACGGGGTACATTTTTATATAGGATGGTTAAGCAAAGCCTCTTTAATCAGGTGACACTTGAGCAGAGACTTAGAGGTAGAGAAGAGGTGAACTTTTGAAAAGTAAAAGGGAAGAGCATTCCAGGCAGAAGAAACAAGTGAAACGGCTCTGAGGGAGACGCATGCTCAGTACGTGCCGGGAACAGCCAGTGCATCCTGGCTAAAACAAGGGGTACAAAAGTTAGGGAAAAATTTTATCTCAATGCTGTATTTGTTGGACTGTATTCCTTCTACACTAACTGCCCTGTTTTACAAAATGAAGCACTGATGCCCAATAAGATTAAACTACCCACCCAGGGGCCACATAATCATTTTGGGACAATTGTGCTCAGTTCAATTTTTCTTCCTATTATACTACAGTAAACATAGATATTAAATAATCGTATATTTGATTAACAGAGAAGAATATAACAGAAAAGTTTTAAATGGGGTAGATTACTATCAGACTTTATAGTATTCCAAATCAATAATTTTGTTAGTTCTTGAAAAAAAAGTATTATGAAATTATGTCAATAAATGCATATATACTTAAACAATTATGCCCTAAAAACTCAGTTGCATCTAACTTATAAAATTACTTGCAAAATGTCTTTTAGTCATGATTTAACCTTCTAATTTTTTTAAAAATGGCTTTATCGATATTAAAGTGCTATAGAACAAGTTGAAAATATTTATACTATACAATTTTATAAATTTTGCAATATGTTTATATCTGTAAAAACATAATAAAAATCAAGATAGTGAATATATCCATCACCCCCAAAGTTCTCTCATGCCGCTCTTTAATTTTTCCTTTCTGTTCCTTCCCTCAACCTTTTAGTATTTGCCTCATCCCACCCCAGCAACAACTATTCTGCTTTCTGTCACTATAGAAAACTTTGTATTTATAAGAGTTTTATCAAAATTGGTCTATATGGCATATAGTTGTTTTTGTCTGGCTTCTTTCATTCAGCATAATTGTTTTGATAGTCATTCATGTCATTGTATTTCTCAAAAGTTCACTCTTTTGTATCGCTGTATATAACATTGTTGGCTATAACACAGTTTGTTTACCCATGCACCTTTTGATGGGAATTTGGGTTGTTTTCACTTTTTGAAAGTATCAACTTTCATGTACAAGTTTTTATATGCACATATGTTTATCTTCACTTGGATAACTATCTATTAATAGTAGTGGGATGGGAAGGTCATATATAAGTGTATGTTTAACTATTTAAGCAATTGTCACACTATTTTCCAAAGTGGTTGTACTATTTTCCATGCCCACCAGCAGTGCATGGGAATTTCAGTTCTTCTATATCCATGACTCAACTCGATTTGGTTAGTCTTTTTAATTTTAGCCATTCTAATAGGTGTATAGTGGTTCACCTTTTAATTTTAAAACACCACTATGTGCCAGGCATTGGTAGTAGGACTACAAAGATTAAAAACATATGTCCCTTCTTTCACAGATAGTAGTAAATGAGAAAATAATATTCAAACACATAATTTTAGTACATGTGGTAAACTCTTCAATATAGGTATATAAAAATTCTTTTAGGAACATAAGGAAGTGAAGCCAAGTAAAGATTAGCAAAGATTTTTAAAGATTTGGAATTTGGAAGATACCTTGACATGACCCAGCTAGAAAAGAAAAAGCAAAGATGTGAGAGCAGAAAAGGGAATGGGAAAGGTGTGTGTGGACAGTGCATGAGTGGTGACAATATGGTTGGTAAGATGGGTAGAGAACAGATTTTATAAAATTTTTTCTGCCCTGCTAAGAGGGTCAAGTACCTTGAGGCTGGGGACAAACATTTCCAGATTTGTGCTTTTAAAAACAAAATCCAGAGAAAACTCCGAAGAATGGGAAGAGACTGAGCAAAAAGACACTTAGGAGGCTGTGCAATGGTTTAATCAAAAGAGAATGCTGAGGCTCTAAATTTTATGTTTTAGTTTCCAAATAGCGAAAAATTCTGCACGATGTGTTTTGAGAAATATAATTTTAAAAATTCTATCTCTCTCACTCTCTCTCTCTCTCTCTGTGTCTCATCTCTGTAATAAAGGCACTGATTTCCCAAAGGGCCAAAGCTCTTTATTAGACACTTATGATGGAATCCCCTGCCTAGGAAAGTCTTTGAACCCTTAGCATCCATTTATTCTCTTAGAGATTTCAACAGCTATTTAGTCTCTTAATAAGAGAAAACCCACAAAACTGAAAAACTCTTAGTACAAGCCTTTAGAGACTTTGCAGAGGGTTTTCATTAGGTTATACACGTCTTAGCATGCAGCACCACGTTTTCTTCTGTAACTTCATTAAGTAGGAATAATTATTCTTGCAATATATTTGAGAGTTCCATAGGGCAAAAGCCACAGCATATGGTTTGACTCTGATCAGTCCCCTTAAAAAAAAAAAAGTTTAAGTTAAAGTGGTGTATGGTATAAATTTATAAGCAATATTACTGCCTGGGGTATACAAAAAGTCTATCATTTATGGCTAAAAATTGTAAAAAGGCCCTTTCCACAAATTTTATTGTTCCATAAGAATGAGCAGTAATTTTACGGTATAATAAAATGGCTACATTGTATGTATTACCAAATCCATCTTAGTATGTCCCTTTTACTAAAATGAGCTGAAACATATTTGTTCCCTTCATCTAAACGCATTCTGAAGTATGGTATAAACATAATCCTAAAAATGTTTCCCATACATTAAGTAGGATATGTTGCACTATGGCAATGATTACTGACTTGTTTTTGATATAGAAAAGAATAATCACCTGTCCTTTTACATACAAAAAAATGAGCAAGTCTGAAGGGAACAATTGTCTGTATTTTACCTGTTTATGAATTTGTTTATTCAGCAAATATTTACTGAGTTTCTGCAATGTGTAAGACAAAGAGGTTAGCCAGATGGAATCAGTCCCTGACTTCATAATGCTTACATTCCTATATGTCACTTTTAATGCATTTTCTACTGCTAAGGTTTTTTAATAGCTCTCTACTTCAGGGTTTCTCAAACTTGGCACTACTGACATTTGGGATGGGATAATTCTTTGTTATGGCGGATTGTCCTGTGTAATGGAAGACGTTTAGCAGCATTCCTGGCCTCTGTTCACCTGATGCCAATAGTCCACCCCTGCCAGTCATGTCAACCAAAAATGTCTCCAGAAATTAACAAATGTCTCCTTGGGGACAAAATCAACCCCTGTTGAGAACCACTGCTGTTCTCAAGCAAGAAGCAAGAGCTGTGCTTTTCACTCTAAATAATGCTGCTTTAAAAATTATTTAAACAAGCCAGGTGTGGTCACTCATACCTATAATCCCAGTACTTTGGGAGACCAAGACAGGAAGATCACTTGACTCCAGGAGTTTGAGATGAGCCTGAGCAACACAGTGAGACCCCCATCTTTACAAAAACTTCAAAAATTAGCTGGAGGTGCATACCTGTAGTCCCAGCTATCCAGGAGGCTGAGGCAAGAGGATCGCTTGAGCCCAAGAATTCGAGGTTAAAGTTAGCTATGATCATGCCACAGCACTCCAGCTTGTGTGACAGAGCAAGAGCCTGTCTCAAAAATATATATATATTTAATTAAATTTTAATCCAAGACTGTTTCTAAATGATGCCCAAAATCTAAGTAAAAAGTAAAATTAAAAGTCCATTACGTTGTTATTTTTAACGTGTCAATTTTCCTTAATTTCTTAGTATTTGATTGTACATAGCCAATCAGATGACTAACTGGATATTCTCGTTTCCATGTGTAAATGAAGGTAGGTTTTTCTTTTGAAATAGATTCTTTCGAATTATTGTTTAAAAAGATACAGCATTTATTTCATTTCTCTTCTAAAATCTCATTGTAGTTCAACAATTGTAAATCAAAGTGTGCATTACATAAATACAGTTATGTAATGCAAGGTGAGTACACCACAAAAATAAAATTATTCTATTAAATTTAATTGAATCAGGACAGACTATGAGTAATTATATATAAAAAAGACCTGTCAGTTCTGATGGAATAATCAACCCACTTTTCCAAGTGTTGAACCCAGTTCTATACTTGCTGAAAAATGCAGCTTTTGAATTTTGCATAAAATGTCTCAGAATATTCATAAGCTATTTCATGCATCATGTAAGTGTTTCTGAAAACTGACTCAGTTATTTAACTGAATCTAGGTTATTTAATTGAATCTAAGTTAAATAGCTTTCCAGTAGTAAAAGCGGGAAATCAATAAAAGGGGAATAATATTAAGAAAGTATTAATTACATTCTGAAATTTAAATATGACATAATTTTATCCACTTTTTTCATCCTTTTAGAAATTAATTACAGCATAGATCTGCTTTTGTTATATAGATAACTTACAATATTTTAATGTTGCTTTAAGATATCTAAAGTAGCTATATTCTTCAACTTTTCTGTTTAAAGGCAAAATCTAGGCGAGGCGAGATGGCTCACACCTGCAATCCTAGCACTCTGGGATGCTGAGGTAGGGGGAACTCCTGAGGTTTGAGCTCAGGAGTTTGAGACCCCATCTCCACTAAAAATAGAAAAAAATTAGCCAGGCATCCTGGTGCACACCTGTATTCCCAGCTACTGGGGAGGCTCAGGCAGGAGGATCACTTGAGCCCAGGAGTTTAAAGTTGCAGTGAGCTATGAGGATGCCACTGTACTCTACCAGGGGCGACAAAGCAACACTCTGTCTCAAAGAAAATAAAATATAAAGGTGAAATCTATTTTGAAATTTGGAATTATTTAAATTAATTCTTCCTCTATGTGCTAATACAAAATCAAGTTTAAACCCTTAATAACAATTCGATTTTATAAATGGACTGATAAACATTCCTTCTAGCCTTTCCTAAAAAAAATAAATCTCAAGTTATTGATTCAGAAGCAATCTTTATTTACTTCAGTGAGCTAAGATTGCATCATAACCAACCAGCCAAGAAGAAAATAAGGTGCCACAATCTATCTATTCCTTGATCTGAAAGAGGTTCCTGATATAGTGTAATAAGGGAAACTCACAACGGTTGTTCAAGAACTCTTACTTCTGGAAGTGTGTTGAAATCAGTCTTCATACACAATTTATTTGTTTCATTTTTTCCTTATGCTCTTTTTAGCTTATGTAGCCATGGAGGCATGAAATGGTAAAAGGGGGAAATTGGAATATAGGTCCAGTTTGCCATCTGATCCATTCTGTTTTGGCAAACTGTATAATTCTATGGCTACCATTTACTCTAAAATAAGTAAATAATGATGCCCAAGGCAGCTTTATAGTACCACACTGTATTCACAAATTAGATGTAAAGCCTCAATCTGATTTTTATTGTTTGGAAAGGTATTAACATAGCTACATGTTTTTAAGCATGTAGTATACATTGTACATGTGACTAATGATCACTCTGTTTCCTCCTTTCCTGGTCCCTTGAGATGAGGTTCTGATATTTCATATCCATAGTCTATTGCCATTTCCTAAGAATGAAGATGACTGGTTAAAATCAATAACTTTTACCTCTCGATGTTCCTTTCTGCACTTGCAAGCATATACATGAGTATTCTTCTCTTTGATGCTTAAGTCTGCCAAGATCCCCAATAACTGGCAAAAAAGAATAAATTCTTTTCTAAAAGGATAGCTTAGTAGAGTGAAACAAATAGCTTTTATATTAGAAAACCTGTGGCTCAAACTCTGGCTCCACCAATATATTGACTCCTTTGAGTTGTTAGTTTATTACTTGTAAATGAAAACAATAGCTTTTGCTTCAGTTGTTACGATGAAACAAATTTTCTTCAATTATTATCATATATAATGCATTATTATACAATACGATTTATTATTGAAGATGCGTTTATGGAAATTAAAATTTACTCTCTCATGATCAAGGAAGATTTCGTGAAGGAGATATGGCTGGAGGATATTTGGGATTGGGGAGAAGAGGGAAAAAGAGCATTTCTAGGAGCATAGGCAAAGCAATAGTCACAGCACACACGAAAGATGATAAAAGCACAAGAAATTTATTGGAATTCCACTACATACACAAACCTCCCTCCCATTCAGCGCCGTCTCCCATAATGTACCCCACAGCAACAACAGAATGACTAGAAACCTGCCTCAACTATTGCTCCCCTATAATCTGTACTCTACATAGCAGACAGAAGTATGTTTGTAAAAATATAAATCAAATCATATGACTCCCCTTCTTAATATCTTTTAATGGCTTTTCATCACAGCTAAAGGAAATTCAAACTCCTATCCCTAGCCTGTGAGTTAGTATGGGATCTGGCCTCTGCTATCCTGTGATCTCTTCTCGCCCCTCTTCTAGCCCCCTCACTGTGGGCTTCAGCCATGCAAACCTGTATTTCAGTTCTTCAAACACACCTAGCTTATTCCTTCAGTACCTCTCCATCCTCTGCCTGGAATTTTCTGTACAAATATTCACATAACTTATGCCATGCTGTCATTCAGATCTCACTAAAAAGTCACCTTCACAGGAAGCCTTTATCATTTCCTAATTGTTAAAATTATTTTTAATTTACTTGTTTATGATCCTTTTCACATGATGAGACTTTAGGCTCTATGACAGCCAGAGCATGCTTGCCTTCTTTCTTGCTACATCCTCAGGACCTAGTATAATGCTTCATCATGGCTGGTGCCCAATAAATTATTTGTTATAAGAAGGAGTCAATGAACAAAAGCCATGAATGCATAGGGACTTTTTTAAATTTCAGAATATTATAGGGGAACAAATGTTTTGGTTACATAAATTGCTTTTGTACTGTTTGAGTCAAAGTTATAAGTGTGCCCATCACCCAGATAGTGTGTATTGTACCCCTTAGGTGTTAATTTATTCGTCCCCATCCCCCTACCTGCTCGATTTCCCATGAGTTTTGTTTCCATATGTGCACCTAAGTGTTGTTAGATTAGTTCCAATTTAATAGTGAGTGCACGTGGTGTTTGTTTTTCCTTTCTTGAGATACTTCACTTAGAAGAATGGGCTCCAGTTCCATCCAGGTTAATACAAGAGGTATTAGTTCACCATTTTTTATGGCTGAGTAGTACTCCGTGGTATCTACATACCACATTTTATTAATCCACTCATGTGTTGATGGACACTTGGGTTGTTTCCACATCTTTGCAATTGTAATTGTGCAGCTATAAACAATCAGGCGCAGGTGTCTTTTTTCTAAAACATCCTTTTTTCCTTTGGGTAAATACCCAGTGGTGGGATTGCTGGATCAAATGGTAGGTCTACTTTCAGTTCTTTGAGGTATCTCCCTACTACTTCCATAGAGGGCATGCTAGTTTGCAGTTCCACTTCTTCGTTGGGGGAGGGATTCCTCTACTGCTGATTCACTTTCTGTGTCTAGGAAGATTTTTAAAACCATATCAAAGTATTTTGCATTTTTATTTATTTGTTTCCATTTTGTTTGACCCACGAAATATAAACAAGAAATACTAACAACAATATTTTTGAGCCAATTCTTTGTATTTTCCAGTTCTTGGAACTTAACCAACACTTTTAGAAATCCACACTCAGAATGTCTGGATCGATTTACAAAATATGGTATTTTGAAAATGACTGGAAAAATACTGAATGTATGGAAATAAGTTAAATAATTAAAATAAACAGCCAGTAAAAAAAAAAATTCATACATCAAGGACTACTTTTCATTGGTAGAAAGCAGCGCCATAACTCTTATTACTTAAAGAGAAAGGTGTCTTATTACAAAACCCATAACTCACTTCCTTTGTGACATTAACTGTGAAGAGCTTTATTTCAGCACACGTGTACAACACCCCCTAATTCACAAATCCTGTTCAGTTAAATTGCAAAGATGGTTTGAAACTGCAAAGTTATGAATGGGTGCTCTTTCTCAGATACCTCTTGTTTGATTACCTTAAATTGGGGTTACTGTAACAACTGAAAGCATGACATGATAGGATCTTTGTTCTTACAGCCCAGGACTGTTTAATTTAACTGTATAGCTTTGACACATCATTTTACTGCTTTGAGCCAAGGAGGGCAAGTGGAATTTTCTTTTTTTCAAGTAGAAGTTAACTTTTTAGTAATAAAGTGAGGAAGAAATTTTTTGGATTATTTCTTCCTTTGGGCTTGTCTATCCTCACGTCATCACATTTTCAGGAAGAAGGATTGGCTGAAAGCTGGCTCCAACTAAATCCTCTTTAGGGCTGTTTCACCAAAGAACTGGAAAGTGACAATTCCTATCAAGCAGCTGGTTTTTTCTTTCCTTGCCAGACTCCAGGGCAATCATACTAAACTGGGAGAAACCACAACTCAACTGTTGGCCTTCCACTTAATTTTTCAAACAAATTTAAGGTCAGTCTGTGGCCTAGCAACCAGTGAGGTGCTTGTGACATGGAAAAAGTGACACAATTATGCAGCTACTCTGAATATGGTCACCTGATTACTTGACAATTAAAAGAATGCTTTTAAGATGGCAGTAGCGAAGGAATTCAGTGCAATGGTGTATTTTGAAGACTGTACCAATTGTCATAAAAGTTAGTTATATTTTTATAATTATAAAGCTAATACAAAAAATGGTTTTTATTTCCAATGGATTATAAAGTTTTTCCAGTAAGTAAAGTTGACATGATTGAATTAATTTTTCTAAAAGCATTCATTCATTTTAGAAATGTCAAAATTCCAATCAATCTATTAGAGATAAAGTATTTATTTATAGGTATTTATCTTCTTATATAGAGGGAGAACTATATGTGTTCTTGGTTCTGAAATTTCTATTTAGAATCAAACTGTCATGTTGCTCCTATCTTTTAAAAAATTTACTGTAGCACATTACTATTTTTAAGTAATTGAATAAAAATGGTCTAGGACTTGCTTACATTTTTGACAGAACCTTGAATACTTTGATTTTTTTTTAAGGTTGATAACTTTCTTTCCAATTATTCATCTGGAGGCAAATGCAAATATTAAACTGCATTTGTTATGAATCAGCTCTTAAGCTGCTCTTAAGTCTTTTGGTTAACATCTTCTATGAATTGACTATGTGATGCCTGATAGAGTCCTGAACTCTGTGTTTTTCTGATGACTAGATTTGCCCTTCAGTAACATTTGCTCATCATCAATATTCTGTGAATAAGGTGACGTTTCATTGGAAGAAACAGATTGAAAACTTGTGTCTTCTATTTTGTCACATCTGGGTGAAGCTCCCAATGCGATTGTTTTTACTTTCTTTTAATCTTACAAAGAAATGTTAAAATTGAAGGACTGACCTTGTGTTCAAAGTTATTGTCAGAAACAGTGAAGTCATAGGCTTCTGTTTTTAATAATGTCTCACAAAACACAGAGCATCATTAATCATAAATGACTGCAGATTTCCTAGATGCTGGCATTGCCACGGGGCTTGAGCATTTTTAAGAGTCTTATAAATTTGAGCGGACAACAGAACAGCCCCCTGACATTGCATAGAAATTTAGCTGTGATGGAAAGATGAAACAAAAGCTGGAAGCATTAAAGTACTTAAAAACTGAGGATAGTTTTATTGCATTTCAATAAAATATGAGTCAAATTTTCAACTACTTTCAGTTTTTATGTTTCACTAACATATCAATCCATCAACAACTATTTATTGAGTGACTTTAATGAGTTCAGCACCATTTAGCAACATAAAGAATACAAGACATGAGAAATTCAGTCATTAAAAAAACTTTATATTGACTATCTGAGTATGAGGCTCTGTGCTGAGTGCTTTGGAACTATTTTGCGCTTTGTAGAGATGAGGAAGGCATAATCCTTTTCTTCAAGAAACCTACACTATCTAGGGAGGTGTTATAGACAACGTTTGTGCCCCCTCACCCTGCCCCAGTTCATATGTTGAAATCTTAACCCCCAATGTGATGGTATCAGGAGTTGGAGACTTTGAGAGTGGAGCCCTCAAGAATTTATAAAATTGTGAGTTATATGTCCCTTATAAGGGATTAGTGCCCTTATAAGAGAACTCAAAGAGCTCTCTGGCCCTCTTTCCACCTTGTGAGGATACAACAAGAAAACAGCAGCCTGCAACCCACAGGAAAGGTGACCATGCTGGCACCCTGATCTTGGACTTCTAGAACCGTGAAAAACAAATTTCTGTTGTTTATAAGCTACTTATTCTGTGATACTTTGTTATAGTATCTTGAAAGAAGACAGAAGGCAAATTTTTAGTATGTAAAATTTAAGAAAAATACCAGATAAGTGAAACATTTGGAAACATTGGCTCATCCCTTGGCTCTTATTTTCAGGGAATATTTCATGCTTGAGGTGGGGACCAACTTGGGTCCTAAAGAATAGGCAGGATTTAGATAAAAAGAGAGAAATAGGTGATCTTAAAGAATAACTCTAAGAAAGGACATCGATATAAAAGAGGTGTTTTAGGAGAAAGTGAGTAGCATTCAAGGGAATTTATGTGGAAGAAATAATGTTAATAAGAACACCAGAAATTATATTATTCAACTAAATTCAATAAAGTGCATTAAACACTATAGATAAGATACGTAACTAGACTCCACAAGGAGTGAGAAATGGAAAAGATAGAGCATGTATTCTCAAGGAACTTTTAATCAAGCACTTAGGAAATATACAAAGAACTTTGATGAATATTGAAAAAGAAATTTAAAAACAGTGCTATAGGTATTGAGGACAGGACCAAGTCATATATAACCTGAGAGGTAATGGAACTCTTAATGAAGATGCCAGGTGAACTAAATTTTGAAAATTATATATGATGATGATAAGCAGAATTAAGTTTGTGAAGTCATTCCACATGGAAGGAGTAACCTAGGCACAGGGTGTTGGGAAAATGAAAGATGAACTCATGGAAGAGTACAAATTCACTTTAATTTGAATGTGTGTACATGAAGAGGAGAAGCTAGAAATAGAGCTATATAGAATAGTGGTCTGCTGGTAAATGTTCAGCAACCAGCTCCCCCCAGAAATGTACACATGTATATATACATAGATAAGAATGTATATGAATCTATAATAAATTTTAATGTTGTAAAGGATATATTAATATAAGTCACAATTTTATAAATAATAATAAAACATACAGTACTTTTTATTATAATTTCCATATAGTCAAATGATTCTCACAGCGTGCTTTCATCAATTTTTGATGCACTCTTGTATCCAAAAACAAACTAGAGTTGTAATTGACAATCCATTGCAGTGCCAACATAAATACTGGATGATAGTTTTGCTTACATGAATAAGTAAGATTAAAGTAAAATAATAAAGACATGTTGGACTGTTATTCATTCATTAATAACATGAGCAATTTTTTGTTGAATCATATATGTAATAGTTTTTGAATACTGAAAGAATACTTCTTCAATTTATGACAATATTCATAATTTGAGACTACAGACATGACACATGTTTAAGTTTGGTCTGCATTATTACCATTTTTCCTATCACTTTCTTAAGTCTAGACCAAGGGTTATCAAACTACATACTAAATGGGCTAAATCTGGCCCATCACCTGTTTTTACAAATTAAATTTTATTGGAACACAGCCACTACCATTTGTTTCCCTATTAGTTTTGGCTGCTTTCTTCCTGTAATGGTCAACAAAGGTTTTCTTAAGGTCTAGAGAATAAATACTTTAGGCTTGGGAGTCAACTATCTCTGTCTGCCATTGCAGTGCAAAAGCAGTCATAGGCAATACATAAAGAAATGAACATGGCTAAGTTTCAATACAAAAACAGGAAGCTGGTCCACAGGCTATAGTTTGCCAACTTTGGCTCTAAACAACCAACAAAAAAATACATTTTAATTCCCAATGTGTAGGGTTTTCCTATTTCTCTGGTGTAAATACTCCCATAATGATGACTTCAATTTACCAATGTCACATTACTGAATGAATAGTTAAGAAAAGATGTGTAGTAACACACCATTACCAAGTATTTCCACCATACATAGGCAATATACATGAAAAACCTCAAGAGCGTAACTGTAAAATATATCAAAATAATATAAAAATAATGACTTTTGAGTGTTACCTTTGTTTTTAATAAAAATATTTGATTATGTTTATATAATTTGAATTTTTGTAAATGATTGTGTCTAATAACTGGCTCACAGAATTCCTGAAGATTAAACACTAAGTCTTAGAAACTGCTATGAGCTGTCTCCAGCACACCAATGTCAAACTAAAGAGACAGGGATATAATTCACCACGAGAGGTCGAGTCTTAGAAGAGTTTTGAAAATATAAATGACATGATTATGGCTGTGTTTTAATGAATATTTATCCGGAAGCAGTGTGAAGGATAAACATACTGGAGACAAATTGAAGTGCAGGGCATTAGTTAGGAAGTTCTTATACATGTTTAATAGGATATAATGAGAAAGTAAACAGTAGTAGAGACGGCAGGAATAAAAAGGAAGGAGACTAAGATTTATGAGACTGCAGGGAAATAGAACCAATACCTCTTGGCTATTGTTTGGATCTAGAGAAGGAGACAATGGGTGGAGTTAAAGATGATTCTCATTCCAAGTTTTTTTTATCATGTGTGATTGTAAGTAGGTCAATTCCATTGAGAAAATTATGATTATTAAAATATTTTTGAAGAGTTCACTTTAAGATCACTAAGGTTATATTAAAAAAAAAGTAAAAACAATTTGATGTAAAGGAAAAAATACACTGCTTTCTAGTATGTTTGATGATCAAAAAGTGTTGATTATTGGTGTCCCGTCACAAAAGTGTGACACACACATGCACCTGTGTGTACAGTGGAGGCAAGGAGATGATATATTCAAGAAATATGCTTGTTATTATAAACAAAAATCATAAATTAATACTGAAATGTTTCACTTTTTAGCTAAAAGTATTTTATATAGAAACATTCTAATATACCAAAGGAAAACTAAAATACTTTTATATTTTTCTTGCTTAAACTAAAGTGTATATCCATGGGCACAGTTTTCTCGACTTATAAAATAAACATTATATTAGTATCCTACTAGTATCTTCCATAGGTTCAAATAAAGCTCTTAACAACAGTGCCTAACACAAAGTAAAGGGTCAGTAAAATGGTAAAAATTAGTATTTTTGTTATTAGTAATGCAAATAGCATATTCCAGAGCTATATTTTCTTTGGGATATATGTAACACAATTTATCTCTATCTGGTAAACATGAGTTATTAAACTGAAAATATCAAGGAACATTTTATACTTCATTCTACTTTGAATTTGATAAAATCCTCAGGATAAGGGCAAACAGTATTAAAAAATAAGTGTGTAATTTTTCGTTAAACATGGATCCAGGAATTGGGAATTTTGGATCTTTTGCCGGTGATCCAATGAGTTGCTTTCCACTGAAGGAAGTCTATATATTTACCACGCAAAGCAATATTTACTTTGTGGAAAGATTCATTCACTTTCAGGGGTTGAACTTCCATCTCTATGGTGAAGCCATCTAAGTCCACACCTCCGGTCCAGACTTCACTTCTGACCTTTATCAGGAAAATACACTCAAATGCATTCTTCTTCACTTCAATATTTCACATGCCCATTTAATTCAGCATCTTTTAGCATAATTTCATTTTCTTCCCCACCCACTCCCACTCCCCCAATCTTTTCCACCTTTATTTATTTCATTCACTGAAGACCCAAGACAGAAATCCGGGCATCCGTATTTACTCCTTTTCCCTTACTTCCCTTATTTAATTACTGGTTAATCCGGCATATTTGGTTTTCTGAAAGTCCCTTGCATCTATGGTGACAGTAGGCCCCTTTTAGGCATGGGAAGTTCTCGACTTAACCCATTGTCCCAGTTTAAATATGTTACACTCTTTTACACTCACAAGGAGTCCCAGCTGGATTATAAAATAAATCCTATTCATTTTCCTTTTCATAAAACTCTATACACCTCTTCGTGGATTTGTGCAATAGTCTCCTAAATGATCTCCAAGCCTTCCACCCTATTCCACTTCAATCCAAAATGAAAATTTGTAAATTGAATGGTCTTTCCAAAAGGTTAATTTGACATTTTATTCCCTTGTTTAAACCAACAGAATTTAATAGCATTCATCTGACACCAGGAAGATAAAATCCAAAGGCCTTAGGCCAGTCTTAATAGATGTTTCCAATGTCAAACCATCTTTGCCTTTCTGTAATAAACTTTTAAAATATATTATTTTAATAACTATTGAATTGAGCTTTTATTTAGACTTAGTGAATCTGTATTCTCAATTAAAGTAGGTTTGTAATTTTCCCCCTTTTTGTGTTATCTGTATCTGTTTTGGCATCAAGATAACACTAGCATCACAAAATGGAAACAGCATTTTTAAATGTTTCTATTCTTTGGAAAAACTTCTATAAGAAAGGAATTTCCTGTTTCATGGAATTTAGTAACAATACACTTATGAAACCATTTGCTCCTGGGGTTTTCCTTCATGATTAATGGCTCCTTTTTAAAAAATTAATATTTTTGGGGATTTTGTTTATTTCATCATGTTTTTCAAATTTCTAGCATGGGGTTTTCAATTTGTTACTTTAAAATTTTTCATTTATCATTTGAAAATGTTTGTCATATCTGTAGTTATTTGTTCTCTTTTATTGTTTATTTCAATTGCTTATAATCTTTTTTCATAAGTATAGAAAATTGTCTGATTATTTTGTTAATTTTTTTAAAAAGTTTGATTTTCTTATTCTTATTTTTGTGTTGCCATACTCAATATTATTAATTCCTTCCTCTATCTTTATAATTTTCTTTCATGTTCATTTAGTTGTTTTGTTCCATCTTTTGCAGTTGAACTCAATTCTTTCATTTTTAAATATTTCTTGGTTTTTGATATTTGTATTTATAACTATTACTTTCCCTAATTAGTGGTGTGTTACAAATCTGGGGTTTTAATTTATTATTTTTTTACTGTGGTTTACTTTTAAGCATTTCACCATTGTTCTTGTCCTTTTTAATCCAAGAGTTAGTTAATAAAATGCTTTGGACCCTCAAGATCTATGAGATTTTTTAGCGCTATCATTTTATTCCATTATGGTCAGGCAACATAGTCTATAGGACACTGATTCATTGGAATTTATTTAATATTAATTTGTGACCTAGAATTTGATCAATTTTTGTGAACATTCCTTTCATTCTTTAAAAGAATGAGTATTGGCTCTTTCTTGGGTGTTGTTTATGCATTTACTGGTTTGAATTTACAATTAAATTATATGATCTATATATTGGCTTATTTTTTCTGTTTCTGAGATATGTTTGTAAATATTTAAAACTGTAATTGTTGGTTTACATATTTCTCCTTGTAATTGTCAGCAATTTGTAAACAAAAGAAAAAGAATATCTGTACAGAGAATTATTTACCATTTATTATTCATATATGTAAAATTATATAGTGAGATCTGACAGCATTCTACAATTCCCTTGTTAAAGAAGTGCTGTGGCTAGGGAATTAGTTTGTCTTCTTCTTTTCTTGTCCCATGCTGTGTCATGCAACTCTGATCCCCCCTTCAGAATGGAGATGCCTATTCTCTCACATGTTGGGATTGTGGGTAATTGGCAGGTCCTAACTGAAGTTCCTCTCTGAAAATTGGCCTCCAGTAAAGGGAGCTATTCACCAAGTTGTGCTTCCCAGCCCACATCCAATGATCAATACGAATATTTAAAGGCCAAGTCTCTCTCTTTTCTCTTTTTTTTTTAAACAGATTCTTACTCTGTTACCCAGGCTACAGTGCAGTGGCATCATCATAGCTCACTGCAACTTCAAATTTCTGGAATCAAACAATCCTCCTACCTCAGCCACCTGAGCAGCTAGGACTACAGGCACATGCTACAACACCCATCTAATTTTTCTATATTTTTGTAGAGACAGGGTCTGGCTCTTGCTCAGGCTGGTTTTGAACTCCTGGCCTCAAGCAATCCCCACGTCTCGGCCTCCCAGAATGCTAGGATTATAGGAGTGAGCCACTGGGCCTGGCCCTAAATGTCAAGTCCCTTATCTCAAGGAAGGACATCTCTGAAGAGCCATGTTAGTTCCAGAGCATCCTATGAACTGAGACCGTTGTTACAACTCTACCACAACTAAACTCCTTCCTCTGCACAATTTCTTACCTTTCTCACTCCCTGATAGCACCTGAGTGCTCCTGAAAACACTCTCCAACAAAGTACCTGCACCCAAATCTCCATTCCATAGTTTCTTTCCCTGAAGGAACCCAACCTTAGAAAATGCACTTGCATTTGTGAGATTGAGTGGTTTTAAAAAACAAATGCATAAATGCCAAATGGCATGATAGTTTCTGTAACGTGCAGCTCAACATCTCTTTCTGGGGTGATGTCAGCTCCTAAAGAAGCCATTCTGACACATACAAATATAAAATAAAAAGCACTGCAACTGAATCCCAAATGACTATTAAAAATTAAAGCATTTGGGGGCCAGGTGGAGAGTTCATAATAGATACGTAAAAGTTGCTGAAAGAAAGGTTTGAAAAGGAAGTCAAAGAAATAACAGTGTTAACAAGGTTTTATAACTAAACCTAACAGTGATGAAAAAGATGAAGGAAAGATATTTCAAAACACAAAAAGCAGAGAAGCAGTGAGGAAACCTATATAATAACATAGTGCATGGAAGTCTTAATATTGACAGTGCCTTCAGCCTGAGTCACTAAGTGACCTCATCCTTCATCTCTCACCTTCCTTAAATTTCCCTCCTCAGAAAAGAATTCCTGATGATTCAATCAAAAGTAGATCTCTCTGTTACTTTCTCAATATCCAATTTTCTTTTTTTCTGGTTAACAGCACTTACCACGATTTTTAACTCTTTTACTTATTTGACTACAATTTTAGTCTATCATTTCTAAGAGGCTGGACTTCCATGAAGGAAGAACCACTGTCTTTCTCACTGATCATTATCTCTTGAGTATCTGGAACTAAACTAAGTACCAAGAACAGAAAATAGGTATCGGAAGGGGAACAAAGGAGATCTTTGCAATAATATGTGGTATAATTTCAGCTATATGCAATAGGAATTTGAAACTAGAATATGTTAAAATGCTCTTTACATGGAAGCTAAAATTTTCTAAGTCTTATAGGTCATCACTTTCTGTTGCATTCAGGGGTAACTATTAATGTATATTCTGTGACTAACACAGTATTGGATAAGATGAACCAAAAAAAAATAGAATTACATATTGTTAAGAACTTATAGCATTGTTGGATAACAAGATAGACATATAGGGAACAAATTGAAAATATGAAAGGTAGATAAAAATCCTATGGACAAATGAATGGTATTCATTCAAAATTATTAGGTGAACTTAAGTGCCAAAACAATAAGAATTTGGGGACATCATCTCCACTGACTGAATAAATTGAAAGGTGAGGAATGGCAGGTTCCCAGATGGCTTTAGTTTGGTTTGGCTCTGAAACACAAATGCTGTACTCTTAAAGGGAAAATGATATTTCAGCATTTCTCTTACCATGAAACGAAAAGTGAAGAATTGTAAATCTTTGAAGAGGAAGTTCATTTTCACCGAGCTTTTAGCTAAAGTTCCAAAAGGGCAGATATAAATCCATTTATGTTGGATAAACACTTATGAATATTAGAATTTCCAACAAATGACAAGGAATTTAGGATTTTTTGAAGTTTCTCTTAAGTTTTTCTTTTTAAAAATTACTTAAATGACATAGCTGTTTCTTAAGCAAGTTGCTGAAATATAGTAGCCATAGCATGTAAATTATAGTTCTCTCTCTCTTTTGAGCTGCCAAGTTCAATTTCATAAATTATCCAAGTTTTCTAAAGTGTACATTGGAAGATATTTCCTAAAATAAGTTTCAATGTGTGTAGTGTGTTATTATAGTTTATCAATAAATGCCCTGTCTCTTAATGTATAGAAATGACCTAATTCTTCTTGAAGAAGTACACAGGTACACAAAATAATTTCACAGTTATGTACATTAATTAGAATGAACTTAGATACTTTTTTTAGAAATCTATTTTTCAAAAGGATAAATAGTAACTTTTTATACTATGTACATGCTGACTTAATTTATGAGTGTATTTTAAAGGTTTAGTTTTAATTTATATATTTTTAATATTTTGTTGGTGTCACTAAGCCATTATAATATCAAATATTACAAATAACTTCTTTTATTTATTAAATGTATACAAATGTTTTTAATTGAAGAGATATATTTGGTTAATTATTCACTACATATGTCAATAATTTGTATCTTTAATCTCACAATAACTGTACTAATATCTTTCATTGGGCTGCCATACAATAATGCAACTCATGACAAATAAATATGTACTAACAATAGAATATTTCTCTACTTAAAAACAAGGGTCTTCTTTGTGCTGGCGAGGATTGGCATTTTTGAGATGATATTCAATCATCCCTGTTCCAGCATCTGTAAGTTTCCATTCACTCAGATGAGTAACAAATATCAAAGAGTTTCCTTAAAGAGCAGGCCAGAATTGGTATCTGCTTTCTGTCCAAGACAAAGATGTTAATATGAAAAAAAAAATGTACCCAGAATTATTGAGGGAGAATTTTGGCTACTCATACTTCAACGTGTATTTGTTTTTTGTGTTTAAATGTATGCTACAATAGAAGCCAACCATTTTCTAATTTTTACAGTACAGTCAAATCAGGTCAGAGAAAAGCTAGAATGAGAATTTCCATGCACTGCATGTTCATTATATAACCAGCACTGTGCTTGACTTATTCACAACAGACCAATGAAGTAGTAAGCAAAATTATACAAAGATCCGAGAATTTAAATAAATTACAGAATCCTGTGTACTTAGAGGGACAAGGAGCCAGGATTGTAAATTTGGAAGCTTCCCTCTCCCCTGCCCCTACACACATAAGAATCATCTGCTAACAAGTTATCCAAGAAAATTCAGCTATTTTCCATACAAATTTTTATGCAAAATTTTTAAAAATCATATAATGTTACGAGAAAAAGTTAGAATTGCAAAACTCATAAATATGAGAAAACTTACTAGAACAAATTTATTAGAGAAAATCACAAAACATTAGAAAATTATAACCCAACATCGCTACATGAACACCACCACCAAAACCAAAAATACCTTAATGTAACAATTGCTGATTTAATGGAAGATCAGACACACAAGAACTCTGAGAATAGTTGTACAGGATGTAGCAGGTGACAAGTATACCACAGGAGAAAGAGAAATGAGAAACTGGTAGATCTCGGGAAGTAAATAGAAGTAAAATAGTAAAAAATTTTAGAAATATGGCTTAAATTAAAGAAAGAAAAAGGAAAATAGACACTAAAGAAAAAATGATACACATAAAAGACAGGAAAAGGTGATTCCAGTGTACATATAATTGAAATTCCTAAGGAAGAAAACGAAAACAATGAGACAAAACAAAAAGTTAAATATGTAGTTAAAGAAAACATTCAGGAATAGAACTATTAACTTATTAAGTATGAAATGTCTAATTTCCTTAAGTACTGAGATTGACAGCTGATATCTCTGACATTTCACTTTGACACTTCTTGTTTTATTTTTGTTGTGAAAGTACATCCTCAGTCTTTCAAATGCACATTTTGACTTGTGATTATCTTTCAAATTTTTTTTAGAATAATTTTTGTGAAACCATGGGCAAGTCAAAAATTCATATTATTTCAAATATGAGTTCTGTTGTGGAAGCAATTCAGCACAGACAGCTCGAAATATCAATGAAGCTCTTGGGAAAGGATGTGGCTAATGAATGTGCAGTACACCGGTGGTTTAAGAAGTTCCATTCCAGTGATCTTGATCTTGAAAATGAGCCACGTGGGTGACCTGAGACCAAGGTGGATAATGATGAGATGAAAACTGTAGTGGAAGTGAATCCATCTCAACCTATGCGTGCATTAGCAGAAAGGTTTTACCTTACTATTCCAACAATATTTGACCATTTGAAACAAATGGGCAAGATAAAGAAGATGGATAGACGGGTACCACATGAATTAAACAAGTGTGAGAAGAGAAATCATCTTGAAGCTTGCCTTTCTTTGCTGTCACAACATAAAGGCCAACCACTTCTACACTGTATTGTTACATGTGATGAAAAATGGATTTTTTTTTTTTTTTTTTTTTTTGAGACAGAGTCTCACTGTCTTGCCTGGGGCGAGTGCCGTGGCATCAGACTAGCTCACAGCAACCTCAAACTCCTGGGCTCAAGCAATCCTACTGCCTCAGCCTCCCGAGTAGCTGGGACCACAGGCATGTGCCACCATGCCCGGCTAATTTTTTCTATATATATTTTTAGCTGTCC
>RJWJ010005016.1:7903-71554 GCA_004363605.1 Indri indri | reverse complement strand
CGTCAGCCTAGCTCACAGCAACCTCAAAACTCCTGGGCTCAAGCAATCCTTCTGCCTCAGCCTCCCAAGTAGCTGGGACTACAGGCATGCGCCACCATGCTCGGCTAATTTTTTCTATATATGTATTTTTTAGTTGTCCGGCTAATTTCTTTCTATTTTTAGTGGAGACAGGGGTCTCTCTCCTGCTCAGGCTGGTCTCAAACTCATGAGCTCAAACGATCCACCCGCCTCGGCCTCCCAGAGTGCTAGGATTACAGGCGTGAGCCACTAGGCCCCGCCCTGAGGGACTCTTAACAGAGTCTGTAGCGTTCTCTGTGGCACCACAGTACCTGGTCCACTGCCCGTCCCAAAAAGGCCTAACGCTTGCTGAACGGCTGGCGCACCGCCTGAGTGACTGAGTGACAGGGGACTTCAGGAATGCCTGCGAAGCAGGGACGGGATGTCTAGCGGTCGCACTGACGCCCCTCACCAGCTGCCGGTCGGCCACAGTCCGGTCAGGCACCAGGCTGTACACCTGGCTCCTCAGCACGATGGGCGGCAGCGCATCCTCAAAGAGGCCTCGCGGGAACAGCTGCACTAGCTCCGAGACTGCCGCGCGCGCCGACCCTGGACAGAGAGACCGGGTCACCGAGAGGAGGGACCTGGGGCGGGGAGCGGGCTAGCTGCTGGGGCGCCGGTCTCGCCACATACGAGACCACCCAAGGCAAGGCCCCGCCCAACTGGGGCCCTTAGCCCCGCCTCGGGTTGCCATGGTTACCTGAGTCGCCCCCCAGAGGCTCCGATTCTACAGGCCCTGGCTCCCGCCGCCTCTTCAGTCCAAAGGTCTCCGGGACTAGGCGATGCCTCTTCCGGCTCATACCCCGGGATTTTATGGGACCGGGGAAGGGGTAGAGGGTGAGGGAAGAGAACGTGAAAATACGGCCTTCCGGCGCGGGGCAGTAACGCACGGACGCCTCCGGGCGTCCCTCCCTGTGTACTAGACTATGTGACTCAGTGTAAGTACCACGACGTGATGACGAAACAGGCGTCAACTGGGCAGCTCTCAGGCCCTTGCCGGGAGGGGCGGTACCAATGCGGATACCCGCTCCGCCTCGCCCGGTCGCGGCCCCACGCCTGCCGCTGATTGGCTCTCTCCGAGGGCACTCACGTCCGGGGACATGTGGGCGGTGCGGACGCGCGGCGGTGGCCTAGTTGGGATCGACCTCCCGGTGTAAAGATCGCACCGGTACCGCCCCCGCCCCGGAGGGGTTTGCCCGCCAGTGTCGCTGAATGATTGCATCATCGGAAGCAGAAAAACCAACTTTGCAGCCCCCGTGGGCTCCGAAGTGCCTGCCATGACGTCATAGCCCTGCGGAGGCGGAAGTCGAGGTCGCGGGGGATTTGAGGTAACCAGATCCTCGATCTGAGCCCAGACTTCCTTGCTAAGCTCACTGCATTTGGAGGATGGGGTGGGGAAGGAGCGCGGAAAGAGGTAGGACGAGCGAGCGCTTGGCCGTGGTTGTGTTTGAGGGCCTGGGGGCCTGCGTGTTTCAAGGCCGAAGCCTAGTCCTGGCTCAGAGTCACCCTTCTCCAGACCTCCTCTGTAAAATGGAAACTACCTCCCTCCTCTCAGGACCTCATGGAGCCCAGAGGGACCAAGAGAGGAGCTGGGAAGACAGAGGTAGCTGAATCCCGGAACAAACTGCCCCGTCTAGCACCCTCACTGCCCACAGACCCCGCCCTCTACTCTGGGCCCTTTCCTTTCTACCGGCGCCCTTCAGAACTGGGCCACTTCTCCCTGGATGCGCAACGCCAGTACCATGGAGATGCCCGAGCCCTGCGCTACTATAGCCCACCCCCCACCAACGGTCCAGGCCCCGACTTTGACCTCAGAGATGGATACCCCGATCGATACCAGCCCCGGGACGAGGAGGTCCGAGAAGGGCTGGACCACCTGTTACGTTGGCTCCTGGAACACCGTGGCCAGCTGGAGGGGTGAGCGAAGCATAGCACACAGCAGTTCTGGACACCTGCACCTACCCTCTAAAATTAAGAGCCAAAGCTGGGGTGAGAATCAGTCCTTGGAATGAACTTAGGCTGTTCTTTGGGGGACCATCTGACTAATGCTTGTGTCAGATCTTTAGCCTCTAATTTCCTCCCTCTCAGGGGTCCAGGCTGGCTGGCAGGGGCTATAGTGACATGGCGGGGGCACCTGACAAAATTGCTGACAACACCATATGAGCGGCAGGAGGGCTGGCAGCTGGCAGCCTCCCGGTTCCAGGGGACACTGTACCTGAGTGAGGTAGAGACACCAGCTGCTCGGGCTCAGAGGCTTGCTCGACCGCCCCTCCTCCGGGAGCTTATGTACATGGGGTACAAGTTTGAGCAGTACATGTGTGCAGGTGAGAGTTGCTCCCACTCAGTAGCCCGCTTCCCCTCCCAGAGATTGAAAGTTCCCACCCCTGCTGCTGCTTCTCTCCTTGTGCAGACAAACCTGGAGGCTCTCCAGACCCCTCTGGGGAGGTTAACACCAACGTGGCCTTCTGCTCTGTGCTACGCAGCCGCCTGGGAAGCCATCCTCTGCTCTTCTCAGGGGAGGTAGACTGCACAGACCCCCAGGCCCCATCTACACAGCCCCCCACTTGCTATGTGGAGCTCAAGACCTCCAAGGAGATGCACAGCCCTGGCCAGTGGAAGAGCTTCTACAGGTTCAGGATAGGGGTGGGCAGGGCAAGAGCCTAGAATTGATGGCTAGGAAAGGGACTTGGGGAGGAGGGTCCCACTGACCGCTTGCTTTTCCTTACAGACACAAGCTTCTGAAATGGTGGGCTCAGTCCTTCCTCCCAGGGGTCCCGAGTGTTGTTGCTGGCTTCCGTAACCCAGAGGGTTTTGTCTGTTCCCTCAAGACCTTTCCTACCATGGAGATGTTTGAATACGTCAGGGTAAGACAGTGATGTCGCAGCTCCCACCTGCATCCCTCACACACCAAGACCATGGGTCGAGCATCTAGGGCTGCAGTCTGCCTTCCCCTTCTCCCACCGCCACCCCCACCCTCACTGCCAGTCTTCTCCCTTCTCCTCTGCCTACTCCAGAATGACCATGATGGCTGGAATCCCTCTGTGTGCATGAACTTCTGTGCCGCCTTCCTTAGCTTTGCCCAGGACACAGTTGTCCAGGATGACCCCAGGTGAGGTGTTCAGCTCTGTCCCTGCCCTCTGGGTTGCAGGAGCTCAGCCTCCAGCCCTCAATCCATGCCTCAATCTGCTCCCCCAGGCTCGTCCACCTCTTCTCCTGGGAGCCTGGTGGCCCAGTCATGGTGTCTGTACATCGAGATGCGCCCTATGCCTTCCTGCCCGTGTGGTACATGGAAGCCATGACCCAGGACCTCCCGTCACCCCCTAAGACTCCCTCCCCCAACTACTGATGCTTTAGAGGGGCTGGTCCAGTCTCTAAATAATAATAAAGGTATATTTAACAATAAAGGTATATTTGCAAGTGGTTCTCTTGTGTCTTCTTAGCTGAGTCATCCCCATCCAATACGTCAAGCACACACGGTGGTCTGTTTAATTATCATATTTTTACACAGGGCTCATTCACTGGGTGTAGAGGCTGGCTGCAAAGACGATGTCCCGCCGTAGCAGGGTAGCCGCTGTCTCCATCTTGGCACCCAGCACAGGCTCTCCTACCAGGCGGGCTGCCCCCCGCAGCGAGCGGCACATCTCAGCCAGGCGCTGGATGCAGCGGACCACCAGGCCCTCAGGGGTTCCCGAGAGCCCTGCCAACTCAGAGAAGGGCTGTGGAGAGAGCAGGGTGAGAACTGACGTGCTGTGCCTGGGCAGCCTCTCCCCAGGCAGCTGTCCGTAAAAACCCCTAGGTACTCACCATGCCCCGGGCCCACTCGTACACAACCTCCACCAGCCCAAAATTCAGCTCCCCAACAAATTCTTCCACTGTCTGGTTCAGGCCACAGGCCACCTGGACCTCACCAATGCGCCTGGCCACAGCCCGGACACGTTCTACTCCCTGCAGAGGGGGAAGGAGAAGTTAATGCCTGCCTTCCTGCTCTAAGACAGGGGAGGCCCAAATCAAGGAAGAGGCCATTCTCACCCTTGGGGCACTTACAGGGCTGGAAGGGGTCACCTGGGAAATACCTGGGGGAGGGGGTTGGGAATGCAACATCCCAGGCAGGGAGAGAAGGGTGATGTCTTCTACCTGCTTGAGGGTGTTCGGGAGCTGATCCCCAGGGTCCCCAGGGCTCTGGCAGACCAGCCCAGAGAGCAGGGCTGCGATCTCCTCGGGCCGCAGGGTGCTCAGTGCATTGTCAAACATGAGCTCAGTAAGGAGCAGCTCGTGGCTGCTCATGGCACAAGCCACCCGCCCTGCCAGCTTCACAGTGCCCGCCTCATCCACGTAACCCAGGGTTCGGAGCACCTGCCAGAGAATGGGTGGGTGTTGGGGAGGCTGCTGTCTTCCACCCTAGCCCCTGGACCCCACTCCTGCTCCTCCCACCTCTACTCGCTGGTGGTACTCGGGGAGCAGCAGCAGCGACTGATCCGACAGTAGGAAGCGCAGCCGCTCCATCTCCTTCTGTATCTGCATTCGCTCCCGCAGCCTCAGGTACTGCAGAGAGCCACCCATCAGCCTTCTTGCGCCTCAGCAGGGGTGCACTGAGGACAAGGACTGAGATGGGGGCAGCAATCCACAGGGACCAGAGAGGAAAAGCCCTTCCTCCCAACTTGGGAGCTGGCATCCAGGGCCCTACCTGGGCAGGAAAACGGGGGCTGTGCACACACTGAGCCCCCCGGATCAGCTCCTCCAGCTTCCGAGCCCGGAGCCCACCCTCTACGACAGACACATCCTTGAGCTGCAGGTCGTTGACAGGGTCAAGGGTGGGCGGTCCTGCTGGGTAGGACTGAGCCAGGCGCAGCAGTTCCTGGACAGCAGTGGTCACGGCTGCAAGGGGAGGATCCTTCCTGAAGAGACAACAGGTCTTGATCTCTGGAATAAGAGGCTTCTCGCCCATAGAAGTACCCCCTCAGGCTGCGGGAGACCCTTTCAAATACCCCCGCCACTTCATGGTCTCCCTCAGGCTGGGGGAGACCCCCCACCTGCTACCCCATACTACATGCCCCTCCCAGCAGCTCTGACTTGAATTTCGGCTGCTGCCTCTTGCTGAAGTCCTCCAAGATCTTCTCTCCATTCACCCGGAGCACCTTGGTGGTGATGGCAGCCACGTCTCCTGGCTGGAGCTTGGTCACAGCGTGGTCACAGGGCCCTGCGAAAAGGGGAGAGCATGTCAGAGTTTGCCACGGACCCAGGCATCCTGCTTACACCGCCGTCAAACTCGGACATCGGCCTCACCCTCACCTTCAGGCAGGAACAGCTTGAATCCCACGAGGTCATCTGGGTGGGGGACATCTGGAGTGGCTGGCCTCCCGTCCTGTGGGTCCTGAGACACAGGCTTATCACACAAGACCAGGGTTGTGAATACTCTGCTGGTGGAGTTTGAGGAGACCTGGGGGAGTCAGGGAGGCCAGGAAAGGGGATGTGAGGGGTAGACATTAAAGGTAGAGACCAGACCCCCACCCTCGGGCAGGGATCGGGAAGACCGTGCAGACCTCCTGAGGGGAGGCGAAGGTGGTGAGCATGAAGTGGTGGTGATGGGAAGGGGTGAAAGGAGGGCAAGAGGGAAAAGTGGGAGCCCCGTGGCGACTGCAACCTGCCCCTAGCCAAGTGGGGAGACGGCGAGAGGCCTTGCTGTCTCCCACCCTCTGGGATCCAAACTCCCTCACCTGCAGGATCACACCCAAAGCGCTGTGATGCTCCTGATTCTTCACCACCACCACCCTTCCCGCTGAGAGAGATTTCAGCCCATTCACAGACTCTACAATGCGTCGCTGAAGAGCAGGGATACAGGAGGAGGTGTCATAGGGACAGACACCTGGGCTAATTTCAGGAGCACTCAGAGTGACACGTGCTCTTCCTCCCTTCCCCCATCATCTCCCCAACATTTACATTTTTTTTTTTATTTGAGACAGTCTCGTTCTGTTGTCCAGGCTAGAGTGCCATGGCGTCAGCCTAGCTCACAGCAACCTCAAACTCCTGGGCTCAAGCCATCCCTCTGCCTCAGCCTCAAGAGTAGCTGGGACTATAGGCTCATGCCACCATGCCCAGCTAGTTTTTCTATTTTTAGTAGAGACAGGGGTCTCACTCTTGGTCAGGCTGGTCTTGAACTCCTGACCTCAAGCAATCCTCCCACCCTGGCCTCCCGGAGCGCCGCGCCTGGCGCCAACATTCACACTTGCTCACCTGGATCATGTGCCGGGTCTCTGTCAACTCCTCCCCCCAGCTGTAATACTCAGGCAGGTCGGCCAGTTGGCCAGTCATGTCAGGCTCCTCCAAGGCCCCCAGCCTCTTGGTCAGTTCAGCCAGAGCCTGTTCATGGGCCTGAGCGGAGGTGGGGGACAGGCTGTGAAAGGGGAGTCTCCGGGCCCATGTGTCACATGCCCCACCTTCACCACACTGGCCTCCAGATGCCCACCTCTTCCCAGCCTGGCTTTGTCCAACCTCCTGCTCTGTATACTGGTCACCCCAACCTTCTCACCTTGCTGTCCTTGCGGGATGGAAACTCAGAGAAGCTCCTCTTCATCATGTCCTCCACCCTGAGGGCATCCACCCGCAGCAGGTTGAGGATCATAGTGTATGTGAGGCGGAACTGGGACTGCAGCTGGGATGGCTTCCCCTGGAGCCAGGTCAGAGAAGCCAGTGAGACTGGGGTGGGACCTACTGCTCTCCAGCCAGTCCTCTGGTTAACTGGGTCTACCCTCAACAGATCTAGTCCTGGCTCTAGCTCTGCAACCATGGGGCTTTCAACAAACCACTTGCTCACCTCCTCTGTAACATAAGGGAGCAAACCAAAATAAATAGACTCTCCAAGGCCCCATCTAGCTCTGTATTCACAGGGGAAAAAATTAGAGGAGATGGATTCCAATCTCATCCTTAGATTTGCTCACTCCAACCCTGGTTTCTCCCAAGAAAAATTAAAAAGTCAGAGGAGAGAGAAAGAGGGCTGGGAGAGAGAACCTCGCAGGTCCAGGAGCTGGAGCCCCGCCTGGGGCGGCCTCACGCTGTCCCTCACCATCATCATGCGGTGCAGGTCTGCCATCTCAGGCACTCGGCCCTTGCAGAGCAGGATGACGGTGCCTGTGGGGTCCAGGCCCCTCCGCCCTGCCCGGCCTGCCATCTGCACATACTCCCCAGGGAGCAGGTCCCGGAAGGTAGAGCCATCGTGCTTGCGCATAGAGTCAAACACCACTGTACGGGCAGGCATGTTTACACCCATGGCGAAGGTCTCCGTGGCAAACAAGACCTGGGACAGAGGGGGAGAGAGAGGATCAGCAAAGGGACTACACACATGCACCCCTGGCCTTGGCCAAGCCCATCTTACTTTGTAGCCAAGGCTAAGTAGGCACAAGGCACAGTCCCAGGTTGTTACTTGTGGGATCTCATTTAACTCTCCAGGCAAATCTATAGGGCAGGTACGATCATTTTCCTCATTTGACTTAGCTACCTATTTCTTTCCTTTTACCTCCATATTCCGCTCCTATCTTAATGTAAGGTATTGTACTTATTTATTGTATTAGTGAGCACCTTTTTGTATGAATATGTTCTTGCAGAACGTGTCTTGCTTTATATGCCTATAGTTTATGACTCACATAAAAGGCAGTTATGTATCTGATTGTTTTCTTCTTTTCCTCCACATGGTATCACAACATCCATCCACGTTCCTGTGGTTATATCTAACCCATTGTTTCCGAATGCCACAGAACACTCCGTAGGGTGCTTGCCCACATTTACCTACCCTTTCTCCCAGGGAAGGGCACCCTGGTACCACCCTGCCACCATGAACAAGATCATAGCGAACAAAGAAGAGCATAGTGTTCCCTCATAGACCAGGGTAAGAATTTCTTTGTGGTATATACCCAGGAATGGAATTTAGGGTCAAAGAGTATGTCATACTTGCTCTGCCAGGGTGCGCTCCAAACTGACTATACCTGCATAAGGAACCCTAGAATCCTGTAGTCTGTGTCTCTGGAAACACCCTGGCAGTAGCCAGCTTCCTAAATGTTACTAGTCTAAAGCTGTAAAGTTATATCTCATGAGTAATTTGCATTTCTGTGATTACTGATGACTTTTCATATGCTTGTTAGCTTTTTAGGTTTCTCTTCTGAGAACTGCCTGTTCTTATCTTATGCATCCCCATTTTAAGATGGGAAACCTAAAGTTCAGGACAGTTAAGTAATTTGTCCAAGGTCATACCACAAATACATGGTGATGCTGGGATTCAAACCCAGGTAGTCTGGATACAGAGCCCAGGTTCTTACCCACCGCACTGACCTACCTAAACTTCTGCCCCTCTACCCCCTGGGCAGCCCCTAAGGGGGCAACAGTACCCTGGGGAGTCCCTCTCCCACCACCACGTGTACTTTGACCAGGCCGCGGCTGAAGAGCATCTCCACGATCTCCTTGAGGATGGGCAGGATGCCACTGTGGTGCACACCCAGGCCGCGGTGCAGGAGCTCCGACATGTGCAGGACCTTTGGGGAAAGGCCCACAGACAGAGATGGGGTCTTGACACAGCCTATCCCCCGCAGCCTCCCAGGTCCATGCACATACACAAACACACACACACACACACACACACACACACACACACAGGTGCACCTGGGGCAGCTGGCGGTCAGAGCCACGGAGGCGAGCAAGGCAGCGCTGCAGAAAGAGGTGAATCTCACTCTTCTCTGAACTTGTGGTAAGGTCCAGGGAGGTGAGGCCCGAGGCCTGCTCATCACAGCGGCCCCGGGAGAAGGTGAACACCACCACAGGCAGCTGGGCACGCGTGCGGAGGGAGGCCAGGAGGGACAGGTACACTCCTCGGTCCTGGGGAAGGAGGGGGAAAGGGCAGAGGGTGAGTCCCTGAACCAACGGGAGGTGAAGTAGTATCAAGTGGGGCAGTGCTCAGAGCTCAAGTTCAAAACTCCAGGGAACAAGGAAAAAAAAGATGGGGGAGAAACAGGTGTCGGCAGGTCCCAGCTCTCACCTGTGCAGGCCCCCCCTGGTGCGTGGGCTGCTTGGCCCCAAAGGTCTGGGCATGTTTGCTCATCCTCTCCTTCTTGGCCTCCACAGCTGCGTAGTACCTGGGACACAGGGAGGGGTGGCCATCACACCCAGCTGGGGGCCCAGCCCAGACTCCCTCCCCCATGTCCAGGGTTACCCCTTTGTGTGGAAGGCTCCTCGAGAGTCCAGCAACAGGAAGAGCTCCCCCTGGGTCTTGGGGCTGTTCCCTGTGAAGAGATAGTGCTCCAGGGGGACAGGGCGGGCAACGGTGCTGATCACGTAGATCTGACGACGCTTTAGTCGCCTGAAGGGAAGAGAGGGCAGCAGGTCAGGGTGGGAGTGTGGAAAGGAACCCATGTGCCCAACCTATTCCCCATCCCCTCTGACTTCACTCAGTTTTTTCTGAGACCCAGAATGGAAGGTTGTCCCCACCATCCCATGTCAACATCCATGCCCAAATGGGACATGTTCCCCAGCCCCACCCTTTTCCCCGCCACCCGCAACGCCTGATCGCTGTTCTTGCTGTGGCAGCCTTACCGCCCCCTCCATCCCAACCAAGGAATACCACAGGCCTTTCACCCAAGCACCCGAGGACACATCTCACCCAATCCAGTCAGCAAACTCGAGGGCGTTGGGGACAGTAGCACTCAGCAGGATGATGGAGACATGGTCAGGCAGCATGATGAGCACCTCCTCCCACACGACCCCACGCTGGGTACGGAGAGGGAAGAGAGGTCACCAAGAGTACAGAGGGTGCTGCCCTTCTGCCCCTAGAGAAGGGACACACGGTTCCATGTGGGGGCAAAGAAGGCAGTAAGGTCCTCACGGTGTGTGGAACAGTGGAGCTCCTCAACTGGTCCCACAGGAGACCCCTAGGGGACCCCCTACCCCTTACCTCAGCATCGTTGATATAGTGAACCTCATCAAAGATGACCCACTCCAGGTCCCGGATGACATCTGAGCCGCTGTACAGCATGGAGCTGGGGAGAAGAGGCTGAGGGCTGACTCCCCAGCACCTCCTGTCCCCACCCCTCCTCAGCCAGCACGCTCTGGAACAGCTTCATCCTCCCACCCGAAAGTCCATCCGTCCCGAGTGCCCATCTCTCACCGAAGGATCTCTGTGGTCATGATGAGGCAGGAGGCCTCTGGGTGCAGCTGCACGTCCCCAGTGAGCAGCCCCACATCCCCGAACGTGTTCCGGAAGTCCCGGAACTTCTGGTTGCTGAGGGCTTTGATGGGCGAAGTGTAGATGGTGCTGGGGAGAGGGACTCGTGGTCAGCGCCTCCGCTCGCACACGAAGTGCTCCCAGTAGGGCGCCCCAGAAGCACGGTGCTCCCCTTCTCCACCCAAACTGCCCTCACATTCTCTTTCATGATGCGACCCTGGGAAAATTCTTTCCCCACCCCTTCCTGAACTTCATTTTTCTAACCGCTGTCCCCACCATGCCTCTCATTTCTCTCTGGGCTCCTTCTCAGTCTCTCCCCTGAACCTCTCACCTAAAAGGTAAGGTAGCGAGGCGGGAGAGAGAGCAGACACCGGAAGGATGTAGAGAAAACAGGACACTGGTGAAGGGGAGGTTGGGGAGGGAACTTGTACCGAGTCATGTGTTTCTGGGCCAGGGCAATGGCATATTCAGCCACAACTGTCTTCCCCGCGGATGTGTGAGCTGCGACAAAGACAGAATCATGCCGCTCCAAGTGCAGGATGGCCTGTTTCTGAAACACATCTGGCTCAAATGCCCACTGTGGGAGAGAGAAATACATGGGGGCTGAAAAAAGGAGGGGCCTTCCTGCCTCCTGCTCGTGGGGCACGCGGGCCAGAGCGGACGAGAGCAGAGCGAGGCGAGGCTGGCGCTGAGGACCAAGACTGGCCTGGGAGGCACACGGCCTCTGGCGGAGAGAAGGCAGGGGCGGGCTGGAGGCTGCGCCAGGGTCTGAGCCAGCAAGAATGCTGGAGCGAGTGAGGACTAGCCCCGGTACCTGGAAGGCTGGCTGTGGAATGAGGCGGTAGAAATCATCCACAGGGGAGGTGACATCCACGGGAATGGCCCACTGCTCCTGAGGTGGAGGTTTTGGGGGCTCTGGGGTGGACAGAGCTGTGGACGCTTCCTGGAAAAGCCAGGGATAGCGGTGACAAAGATACAGCCGGAGAGTTCTCAATTACCACTCCTCCAAAAGATGCCTCTTTCTTCCCCTCAGGCCCAACAGAGCCAACCCACCCTCCCTTGTGGCAAGGTCTCTCCTTGCTTGCCTCCACCACCAGAACCACTGACCTTCAACACTAAGTCCTCCAAGCTGCTTGCTCGAGCCAGGGGAGCACTGCAGGGAGAGGCTGAAACAGTGTCCCCTCTGGGACCTGCGGGCTGTCCCACTGCCTCACTCTCATCCTCATCACCTCCACCCAAATCTAGAGGCTCCAGAAGACGGCTGAGGCTGAGCAACCCAGGAGCTGGAGTGGAGTGATCTGAGGAGCAAGGCAAAACGGGCGACCTTGTCAGGTCCTTCTCTGCTCCATAAAAGGGTTCTACTTCTACGCTCCCATCACAAGACTAAAACTAACCTTTTGGTGCAAAGTCCACGCCCTTCTTGAAACCAGGTGGAACAGTAAGAAGATCTGGAGGACAGGGAGAGATAGAACCAGGGTCACTGCACACTGGAGGGCAAGCTGTACATCGTATAAACCTAAAGGACACCATTCACAGCACAGACACTGCAGATGGGGATGTTTGCTGTGACACTTTCCCAACAGGTGACAGTAAAGGATGTTACGGAAAGGACACCTTTTTCTAATTTGCTCAAAGGCACGGAAATGCTCAGACTCAGAGCCCCACCTCACCTTTCTCAAAGTCTATCTCCTCCTCAGCCTCCTCCCGAGTGTTCAGATCTGTTATGGTGGGTTCATCCATCCCACCTGGGGAAAGGGTGGACAGACAGGGATTCATGGGATGAGGGTAACACGAGATGAGTGGGAAACCTTCCCTCCCTGGAGACTAAGCGCTCCCTCTCCTACCATCCCATCTCCACAAGGGTCACCTGGCCAGAAGGGGTATTGTGTTGGATTTCCCCATAGGGACTGGGAGACTGGCCCTGGAGGCCGGCGAAGAGACAAGGAGGTCGTGGCCGACAGGTTTGTGTTCTCCAGCAAGACCTGAGGCAACAGATCACAGTCCCAGTGAGACTGAGCTTGCCTCTAACCCCCTCACCTTCTCCCAACTCTGCTTCCCATGGCCTCTGACCTCTTACCTCCTTGTAGCCCAGTATCTGGCCTGTGGTTGGGTGTCTTTGGGCCTGTAGGTCAGATGGGACAGGGGCCCCCAGGGCAGCCAGGAGAGACCAGGGATCTGTCTTCCTCTGCCATTTTCTGGAGAGAAAAGAAGTAAATTTGAGGTCTTCTTTCTCCCCCTGTCCCAACTCCTTCAAGAACCCCTCTCCCTAGTCCGGGCTTCTACAGGCAGACTCCTCACCGGGCTGAGTGCTCCACACCATGCAGAGGCAGCCAGGCCGGGGATGACAGAAACAACTGTTCTGCTTCCTGCTGCAGATCCGGGGCACAGGGAGGGAGGCCATGGGGAAGCTGAAACAGGAGCAAGATAAGAGGCATTAGATAAGGAAAAATGGTAAAATGCAGACAAAAGAGGTGATGAGATTTGTGTTTATTTGGTTGTTTTAGAGATAGGGCCTCACTCTGTCACCCAGGTTGCAGTGCAGTGGCGTGACTATAGTTCACTGCAGCCTCAGACACTTGGGCTCAAGCAATCCTCCCACCTCAGCCTCCCAGATAGGTAAGACTGCATGCAAGTGCCACCACAACCAGCTAATTTTTTTATTTTTTGTTGAGACTGGGTCTTGTTATGTTGCCCACGCTGGTCTCGAACTGCTGGCCTCAGGAAATCCTCCCATCTCAGGCCTCCTGAAGTGCTGGGATCATAGGCGTGAGCGAGCATGCTCGGCCAGGATTTGTGTTTAGATCACGAATGACAGATGTCCCAAACTAGAACAATCAGGCTGAAGTAATATTTTCCAAAGGTCCTGGGGATTTGCACTTTTAAAAAGCTCCCCTGCTAATCATGAAGCACACTGAAATTTGAGAATCACTGATTTTAGAATAAGAGGTTTCAGACCTAAGGAGGAAGAGTCAGGGGCTCAAAGCCTAGCATCTCAATCACCATGTGCCCTGGTGCTTGGAGACAAAAGAAGGGAGCTCCAAGCTGAAAAGACACCCTTCAAAAAGCAGCTCTCAGAGCTAAGGTATCCTGTGCTCTGTCCTCACATGAGCTCAGACTCACTGCAGGTCTACCGGGCTGGAGTCTGTCCAGCACCAGTCAGGCTTGGATGACAGGTATCCAGGCACGGGAGAGCGAGGTCATGCTAGATGATCCTACTGAGAGGAGGGTGGAAGAGGTTTAGACTAAATGCGGGTCAAAGGTTAGGGTTAAAAGTCACTCACTGTGCTCTCCGGAGCCCCAGGCACGTTCAGCAGCTCCCAGCGCCCTGTGCATCCCAGCTCCACGGCCCGAAGAGGCAGGTCCAGGGGATCTGGAGGAGGTAGCACTACAGGGAGAGGACAGAGGTCGGGGTCAAGGGTCATTCCCTGTCTACTACTCCGTTCCACTCCCCTCCCTCTCACCGAGTCGCTCAGTCTCCATCATCCTGGAGCCACCGCAGCTGCCTAGCAGCCCGGAAGAGCAGCGAGTAGTCGCGGCGAATAAGCCCCGCCCCGGAACGGGCGGAAGTGGAGGAGACATCCGGCATAGTCCCCGCCGCGAGGGGGGACTGGCGCGGCGGAGGGGACGTTGTGACCCGGTGGAAGGCCGGGCGGAAGTGCGCCTTGGGCCGCCTTGGTTACCGCGTTCTCCGCCTCTCGCTACGTCATCGCTCTGAGCCCGCTATCGGCGGCCAGCGCGGGCGCCGCCCGAGACCGGGGGGGTCTGGTTGCCGCCCCCCTCAGGTAAGGCCTTCTCCTCCTCACCTTTCTCCCCTTTTTCCGAGTCCCTTCTCTCTTCTTCCCCCTTGCGTTGCTCTGAGAACGCTGCGCGGATTCTACTGCCTCCTCTACTGTTCGAACCCCGCGGTTGGCCATACTGACCCCAGCGGGGGTAAGGGGGTCGGGTGCCATCGTCTCGGCGACGGAGGGGGTGTTTTTCCCTCCCTCGGCCACGTGGTGCCCCGAGGCGCTGGTGTCTGTGATCCCTGGAGACAAGAGGGAATGCTGGTTGATCCCGACGAGTGGGAGCCTTGGAAGGCAACCTGGTTTAAGCAAGGGCTAGGGAAAAGCCAAAAGCAGGAATAGGCAGGCCTGGAGGGGTGGGGTTGGGTGCAGTGTGGACGGCGTGTGAAGCCTGGGTGGTGACAGTGGAGAAAGATGTCTTGGGCCCTGCCCCTGAACCAGGAGCCACCATGTTGGTGATACCCCCCGGACTGAGCGAGGAGGAGGAGGCTCTGCAGAAGAAATTCAACAAACTCAAGAAAAAGGTGAGGGGGTGTGTGTGGGCATGGCGCAACCTTTCACAGACTCTACACTCTGAGAACACCTGGGGTGAGTGTGAGGGGATGGGGGATTCTTCTGGCACATACCTGGAGACGTGTCACCTCATAGTGTAAGCTTTAGGGCATGGGCTTTCCCAGGTCTTGGTGTGTGCCTTCTCTCTTTTCTGTGTAGTCTGCCATGGAATTGCCTCTCTTTCCTGTGACTTTTAATACCACCTAAGAGCTGGTGATCCCCAAGTTTGGTTTTTCCAGTTCCATCCAGTGTCTTACTGATAAACTTCAGATACCCAGAACTGAAGCGATCACCTTGCTAAATATTCTTGATCTTCCATGTAGGACTGACTACGCTCAATTCTCCCAGTGTTTGAACTCAGAATCTCATCTCCCACTTCTCCACTATTTGTATAGCCGAACATTTGCCAAGTCTTCTTGATTCTTCTTCTAAGTATTATTCTTTCCTGTGTATTCCCCAGAGCAGGGCTTTAGTGACACTCACCTAGGCTGTTATAATGGTCTGTCGTCAAGTTCCTCAGTCTCTTTTGAACAGACTTCTTAACTCCTGCAAAAATAATCTATTGAAAACACTAAACTCTGTTCCCCCTCTTTCTCAAAACCCACAGTGGTTTATTATTGTCAACATAACAAAGCTCCAAAACCTTAGCATGACATCCCTGTCTTGTCAAATAGAATTATTCACTACTGCCAAAACATGCAATTCCCAAGACCTTCTTATCTCTGCATCTTTGCCACCCTGTTTTCTTTGTCTAAAATACTCTTCTCCTCTCTGTGTTGTGCAGATTCTACCCAGGACCTAATTTAGTAGCCATTAAGCATCAGAAAAATCTTACTTGTTTTCAGGTGCGAGTAATCTGCACCTCTTATAATCATTCTTGGCAATTCACACTAGTCATCTTATTTCTCTGACTGTAAGCTTCTTGAGGATAGGAGCCACGCTTAGACTTTTGAATATCCCTGTTACAAAATCATGACTGGGTTTCATTAAATATGCCGGGGATGGATAAATGAAGCCCCCAAAAAAGGCACAGAGGCTTATACTTTACTTACAGTTTATATCCTGGGGCTCCAGTCCATGATTGAAATGTTTGTCTTCAACTTCAAAAATGTGAGACTCTAGGCCAGGTACGGTGGCTCATGCCTGCAATCCTAGCACTCTGAGAGGCTGCGGCGGAAGGATCACTTGAGCTCAGGAGTTTGAGACCAGCCTGAGCAAGAGCGAGACCCCATCTCTACAAAAAAAATAGAAAAAATTAGCTGGGCATGGTGGCGCATGCCTGTAGTCCCAGCTACTCGGGAGGCTGAGGCAGGAGGATCACTTGAGCCCGGGAGTTTGAAGTTGCTGTGAGCTCAGCTGATGCCACAGCATTCTAGCCCAGGTGACAGAACAAGACTCTGTCTCAAAAAAAAAAAAAAAAAGTGAGACTCTGGAAAACCTCTGGATTCCGTGGTTTGGCTAGATTAGATAGTGTTGGCATTGTACATCTCTGGGACCAGACGTGAAAGGCAGAGCTGCCTCGATGCACCACTCTGGGAACACCAAGAAAGATGTCTCTGGAGTGATGCACCCATGGGGCTGGCCCTCACTGAGCCCTCTCTTCTCACCCTCATTCCCAGAAAAAGGCGTTGCTGGCTCTGAAAAAGCAAAGCAGCAGCAGCACAGCCAGCCAAGGTGGTGTCAAACGCTGTGAGTGACAGGGAAAAGGGGGATGGACTGGAAGTGGGCTGCGTGGGGCTGACCGAGCCAGCATAATGCCTCTTCCCCTCGCCTCTCAAGCACTGTCAGAGCAGCCTGTGGTGGACACAGCCACAGCAACAGAGCAGGCAAAGCAGCTGGTGAAGTCAGGAGCCATCAGTGCCATCAAGGCTGAGACCAAGAACTCAGGCTTCAAACGTTCTCGAACCCTAGAGGGGAAGTTAAAGGTGAGCACAAGCAGAAGGATTGCTCAGGGGACCCCTGACTTGAGAGGGCATCCCCTCAGGTTGGAATGGAGCTGGGTTTAGGGGGAAAGAAATGCAAATTGCTGTAACCGTTCTGAGTTTCAGTTTTCTTATCTGTAAAATGAAAAAACTTGGTGACTGCTAAATTCCTTTTCATTTTACACATTCATTAAATTAGATTCTAGTTCTTGGAATGTGTTGCTCTAAGGGATTGAGTGGGCTGAAAATCATCAGATTAAGGAGAAGTTTACATAAAGTAAATACATGTATGTCAGGTCACTTATAAAAAATACCACATAGTCAAATAAGAAATGTACATAGAATTAAAAGAAAAAATAGAGAAAGCCAAGAAGAGAGTGAGGGAAGAGGAACACTTCCTGTTCCCATGCTGAGTTAGGTCCCTGCCACCTCTCCAGGACCCCGAGAAGGGACCAGTCCCCACTTTCCAGCCGTTCCAGAGGAGCATATCTGCTGATGATGACCTGCAGGAGGTAATGGTTCCTAATTCTTAGTCCGTGAGGGGCTAGGGATTGAGGAAGATGAGAGACCCTCATATTTTGGACCACATGTCAACAAAACTGCAAATGATCTTAACTGTTCTTGTTTTCTTTTTCAGTCGTCCAGACGTCCCCAGAGGAAATCTCTGTATGAGAGGTCAGAGTGTTAGCAATAGGACTGGGCCCACTTGGTGGCGAGGTTGATTGCCTCAGTCCTTGGGAGGTGTGGCACTAGAGTGGAAGCAGCTGGGCTGCCGAGGGAATGTTGAGTCTCCACACGGGCTGGAGGAGGAGGTGTAAGTCCCCTTTGATCCTCACTGTCTGCTTCTCCCCAGCTTTGTGTCTTCCAGCGATCGACTTCGAGAACTGGGACCAGATGGAGAAGAGGCAGAGGGCACGGGGGCTGGTGATGGCCCCCCGCGAACCTTTGACTGGGGCTACGAAGAACGTGGTGGTGCCCGCTCCTCAACCTCCCCTCCCCGAAGCCGCAGCCGGGACCGCAGCCATGAGAGGAACCGGGACAGGGACCGAGATCGGGAGCGGGATCGAGACCGGGACCGAGATCGGGAACGGGACAGGGATCGGGATCGAGACCGGGAGCGGGACAGGGATCGAGAGCGGGATCGAGACCGAGACCGAGAGGGCCCTTTCCGCAGTGAGTGATCGTGGCTGGTGGGGAAGGTGACCTTAGCGAGGGTTTAGATGGGTCCTACCAAATGGAAGGTGAGATGGACTGTGTCTTGTTACTATGATTCTTGATCCCACAGGGTCGGACTCGTTCCCTGAACGCAGGGCCCCTCGGAAGGGGAACACTCTCTATGTGTACGGGGAAGACATGACGCCCACCCTTCTCCGTGGGGCTTTCTCTCCCTTTGGAAACATCATTGATCTTTCCATGGACCCACCCAGAAAGTAAGGATGACAACAAGGCATGATGAGAAGTCCTGGGAGATCCCTGGGGTGTGGGACCTGGGGGCGGAGGCTGCCCTGCCTGCAGCAACCTGTGAGCACCAAGTTTAGTTGGGTCCAGAAGAGTCCATAGGTCCTCCACTGACCCTGTTTTCTCTTATCCCAGCTGTGCCTTCGTCACCTATGAAAAGATGGAGTCAGCAGATCAGGCTGTTGCTGAGGTTGGGACTTCCCAGATCTGTTTTTCCCATCCCTTCTGCCATCCTCGTGTTTTCTCCTTAAAATATTGGGAGCCAGGAGGAAATTGGTTCCTCTTGACAGAGAAAGTCTCTCCCTATTCCCACAGAAAAACTTCCATTCTCAGATCCCTATTCAGTCTACTCCCAGGATAGCAACCCTTGGAAAAACTTTGGTTTTCTACAATGTTTTCCTCCCCCATCCTCTGCCTCTTCCCCTCTCTGCTCCAGCTCAACGGGACCCAGGTGGAGTCCGTACAGCTCAAAGTCAACATAGCCCGCAAACAGCCCATGCTGGACGCTGCTACTGGCAAATCTGTCTGGGGCTCCCTCGGTAAGAATTGGATTCTTTCCCACCCTCTCTTCCACAACTCACCCCTTCTTTTTGTTCCCCCGCACATGCCTGGGTTCCCTGGAGGGGATAGAGGTCAGAATTTGTGTGAAGGCTATGGGAATGGGAAGGAGAATTGCCAGGCCCTGTTAGTTAGAGGTAAAGGAAGAAGGAGAGAAAAGGATTGAAAACAACTCCCAAAGCAATGACTGGAACAGGTAAGAAAGTGGGAGCTGGAGTCAGTTTGGTGAGGGAGACGAGCATCTCATGAGGCTTGTTCATTTTGAGAGGTTGTAGAGTGGGTTTCATATTTAAAATTAGGGATCTGAAACTCAGGTGTGAGGTGAGGAATGAAAACATAGGTTAAAGTCATCTGCATCACAGGGTGGCTACAAAACAGTAGCATCAGGGGAGACTGATTTTGGAGAAAAGAACGACCCAGGACTGGACTAGAGGAATATTTGGGGACTATGTTAGAAAGCAGGACTGTACTCGTCATGCCCCACATGTCCCCAGCTCTCCTGACATGTCAGGCTGATGTTGAGGATGCAGCAAAGGAGGCAGGAGGGGTCAGAGGGCTGGGAGCAGCACCAGAGGGGCCAGGGCCACTGAAGCCAAAGGACACATGCTTTGAGGAGGAGGGAGTGGTCAGCAGTGTCAAGGTACGGAGATCACAGAGAGGGGGACTGGTGTGGGTGGGATTCTTTCTAGCCCCAGGGCGGTGGGGATGAAATCCTTGGATGGGGTGAAGAGAGGGAAGTGTCCAGTGGCGGAAGGGAAGAGGAAGAGGAAGAAACAGCTGGAGACTCAAGGGACAGTGCCGAGGGCCAAAGCTACACCCTGGATGAGCTTTGGTGGGGTGGTAGCATTTCTTAGTGTGAATAACCCATTTTGCCTGAAAATAGATTTTTCCTGGGAAAGGAGTGAGCAGAAAGAAGGGCCCTGCAGACAAAGGGAGGGAACCAGAATTGACCAGCATATCAACAAAGGGCCACAGAGAGTTTCTAATCTTTAATTTTTGACATACTAAAAGTAGCATGTTAACATCATTTGCATGACTCAGCAGTCACAACATTTGGGGTTTATCTAAGAGCAAAACATTCATCACAGTACCCACACGTGTCAAAATAACAGCTTCCACTCTGCTTGCAATGGTTTGGCGGCCACTGTTCAAGGGGGCTAAGGGGAGAAAGGCCATTCTGGCCACCAGGGGGCAACGGCCAGGAGTGAGGTAGTCAGGCTCTGGGCCTCGGGTCTGGTCAGTGCTCTCCTTTAGGTCTTACTTGTCTCTCTCCTCCTTCCCTAGCTGTCCAGAACAGCCCTAAGGGTTGCCACCGGGACAAGAGGACCCAGATTGTCTACAGTGATGACATCTACAAGGAAAACCTTGTGGATGGCTTCTAGGGAATGGAGCTGGATTCCTTGTGCCTCACATGCCCCCAATGCTGGTCTCAGTAAAACACTGAGGTGGAAGCTCACACATTTCCCTCAGACTCTGGTTTTTCAGCACTTGGGATCGGGGTTAAGCCTTTAAAAATGGCTGTCAGGTTTGACCTCAGTTGTAACAACATGGGCAGTGCACATTCCCCACTCCCTTGACCCAAAAGGATCTGGAACACAGGTATTATCGCAGCTGTTTTAATTCAATGCCACCCTCCTTTCCAGCAAGACACCCCTTAAAGAAAACCCAGCTCCTCGTGTTTGAGTTTCTCCTTCAGCCAGGGCAGCACTTGGAAGAGGTTGATGTGAAAGTCTCGGGCATGAGCAGGTACCTGCTGCTGCCGTTTTTGGTTTTTGCAGACATCCACCACTCCCCAGCTGATTACACCAACCTGCAGAGGCAAGGAGGAGCTGTGTGGTGCATTTGGTAGAATTCCTTCCTGATCCCAGAAGCTTGGCTGTTCCCACTTGAGTCTGAGGAATCAGACTAGGGATCTGGCTCAGCCCTGTGCTTCTCTCGGCCTAAGGCAAGGCAGACTCTGCCCACCTCCTGCTCTTGGCCACATGGGTGAGCTCCCCTGCTTTGGGGCCCATGTCGACCACCTGGCATCTCCCCACAGAGAGGAAACGGAGAACTCACTTGAATGAAGCGACTCCTCTTGTGAATAATCAGGGGGCCTCCAGAATCACCTGCGTAAGAGGAGAAGCTGTAGGGAAAAGGACTCCAGGGCCTCATGTACTTGTAGTACCGCCAAAGAGCCTTCTCTCACCTTTGCAAGTATTGGGGTCAGAGTAGGGATTCACCCCTCCAGTGCAAAGGAACCTGGGTGTGACCACTTCAGAGATGTCCTTGACTTTGTCGTAGCCTGGGGCATGTTGAGCATCTCTCTCACAGCTGGCTTTCTGTAGGGAGGTGGGAGGGACAGGAGAAAGGGGTGATGAACAAAGGTGGCTTAGGAGGGATCGGGGCCTAGAGGACTGCCTTAGGATCTCCGTTGCTCACCTTATCCCCATTCTTGATGTAGACCTCCTTCCGAGTCAGCTTCTTCTCTTCCTCGGACACAAACAGAGCTTTGACATCCATTGCAGGGAGCAGCTCTTCCCCTGGACAGATGGACAGACTGGGTCACTTTAGCTGCTCCCACCGCCACCACCATCTCCCCATTGACTTTGTCATCAGCAGTTGCCCCTCAAGGCCTTGCCATGAGCTAGGCCCTGGGCTGCACATCTGCTCCTAGTGCACCTCCCTCTCGTGCCCCACTTGTCTCTTGGATTCTCATCCTCGTCCTCTCCCTGAATATGTCTCACTGTGTTGCTGGCAAGTGGTTGTCTGAGGAAGCCTCAAAGCTCGAGTTGTTCCCTCGGTGCAGGGGAGGCAAATGGGCCTGTTCAGGAGAAGGGGACGGTCAGGCACAGCAAACTGGGCCCACCTCTCACCCGAGTGTTCCATCCCGCCTTCCCAAGCTTTTCCTCCTCAAGGATCCAGCTTCTCTCACCTGACAGTCTGGTCATACGTCAGCTTATTCTTGAGCTTCACCAGGGCCACGTCGTAGTCGTAGAATTCAGGAATTCCTTCTGCCTTTTTCCCATTGATGTTGTACTTGGGGTGAAATAGGACTTCTTCTATCTCCAACTCCCGCCTCTTCCCTCCTGAAGTAGGAGAGCGGAGGTGTCACTTCTCTGTGGGCAGCCTCCTGCCTCTGGCCCCATGTCATTCCTAACTTAAGTCTTCCCCATCCCTGACTGGTCCAGGGTGCAGAGAAGGGGGCTGCATTTAGGACAGGTGGAGCGTGGCATCTTGAGGTGGGAGGTGTTGCCCACGGAGTGTCGCTGCAGCTCAGGACCAGTCAGTTGCTTCCTTACCCACGCTGACCTTGATTGAGTGTTTCTGGTCATCCACAGTGAAGCAGTGTGCTGCTGTCAGCACAAAGTACTCAGACACCACAGCCCCCATGCAGTTTTCATGTCCCTTCGAAGGGCGCTGGAAACAGAACAGCAGTGGAGGGAAGTTCAGCTTTCCCAACTCACAATCTCATATGAACGTTTTGCCTTTCCCCTACCCCTGTTTCACCCCGACCCCACCCCCAGGAAGTCCCCACTACTGGGATGCCGTGCTCACGGTGACTGAGATCTTGGCCTGCCATGGCTGCTTGTGGTAATCAGTGCCTTTCCTGTGTTCCCAGACCATGCCACAGAGTCCCAGAGACTTGCTTTCATCTGGCAGAGAAGGAAAATGTGCTGAAAGCTGGGAGCACTTCATACTCAAATGGCAGCAGCCTTCTGGGGTGGGGTCCCTGCACGCTGACGAGGAGCAGAGGCCCACGAGGAGAATGGGAGAGGCCGGGCCGTTTGTTTCCTCATGTTGGGAGACAGAACTGCTGTGGTGTAGTGGAGAGGACTTGGGACTAAGCTATCAGAGGCCAGGCTGTTTTCAGACCCAACCCTGTTGGTAGCTTGCTGTTTCTTGACCTGTTTTGGCTTCAGTTTCCACTTTTGTCAAATGAGGGACCATAGATCTCTGAAGTTGCTCAGAGCTCTGTGATTCTGAGATTAGGGAGTAGACAGTGCCAGGAAACAGGAATAGTGACACTTGAGGTAGAGAAGGAGGAATGAGAAAAGCTTTCCAGACCGCTAGGGCTTCAGGAGTAGAGGAGAAATGAGTGACTTCAGGGCGGTCTGGAGAGAGTTGTTCTTAATGCCCTTCTTGTATCTTCCTACCAATCATTTGGTAGAAAACATCTTCCAGGTTTTCCATGTCCTTGACTTTGAACACATGTTGCTCGTTGTCTTTCTTGGAAGCCAAAGCATTGATGTTGACTTGGTCCACCAGAGGCCCGACCCCAAACACGTAGACGTCTGAGGGAGAAAGAGGGAGAGTGAGGGTCCAGGCCCTGAGGAAGAGTGGTGCTGGGTCCTGGGCCGGTCACTCACCCAGATAATCCTCCCTTGGGTTTTTGCGATCCCTGCCAATGTTCAGCAAGTCCCGGATCTCATCAATGACAGTGACTGGGTCCCCACCCATGTTGTACAAGCCTGCAGAAAGACAGGGACCATGAGGGTGGGAGATGAAGATGAAAGAGGGTCAAGAAAGATAAATTGGCTAGAGGCAGTGACACACATGGCTGGGTGAGCAGGTTGAGGAGGGGACAGAGGTGGCAGATCACAGAGGACTTTAGGGAGAAGGGTCCTTCCTTGTAAAGGGTCACAGGAGAGATCAACAGCCAGCGCTGATCTGGCTTTTGGCAAGGAGCCAGGGCATTGAAAGTAGAATACTATGGTTGGGAGAATTCACAGCTTTTCTGGGACAAAGGTCATAGTAAGAGGCTCAAGGGCTGAGGTTCATGTAAGAGTCTGTTAATAGTCAAGAGGCTGCTTCAAGTAAAAGGGAAGGAGGGCATTCAGGGACCCAACTATGAGTCTAGTGTTACAAGTGGACTTAAGGGCCACATGCTGGTCTGAGAAGGTGGGACAGGAGAGGGGTCCCTTCTGACCATCAGTCATGAGGATAATGACATGGCGGGTGCGGTTCCAGCCTTCAGGAGGGGTGTCGCCTGGCCAGCTCATCATGCTGTACACTGCCTGGAGGGCCTTCTTGGTGTTAGTCCCTGACTTCAACTTGTGGTCTGTGCAGAGGGAAAAGGTCATCACCTCACCTGGTCTTCCACACCATCCTTGAATCCCAGAGGCCTACCAGCACCTGAGATTCCTCACCTTTCAACTTTTTGCATTGATCATCATCCCACTGACTTCCCTTTGGCCACAAAGTGGCCCTACCAGCCCCTAATAAGTTCCCACTAACCCCACTGCCCAATGAACCTGCTGTTGAACTTTTGACTACAAAGCAGTCCTCCCTGTCCCCCTCAACATGGTCTCACTACCCCCTCCACACAAAACTCCTGAACCTTCTGGCCTCTCTGACCCCAAAGTAGACCTCCCACCATTCCCGTCCCTAACCTCTGACCTTCATAACTGATTGCGTTGAGCTTCTCGGTGACCCAGTCTGCATCACTGCTCTTTTGATCAGACACTCTGATCAAAACGTTGGGGTATGTGGCATATGTTATTAGACCATATCTTGGCCTCACCCCATAACTTGCCACCTGTGGGTGAGGGAGCAAGGAGTGAGGACATTGAAAGTGGAATACTATGATTTGGAGAATTCAGCAACTTTTCTGGGACAAGGAAGGTTGTAGTAAGAGGCTCAAGGGCTGACGTTCATGGAGGAGTCTGTTCACAGTCAAGAGACTGCTTCAAGTAATAGGGAAGGAGGACAGATAGGACCTGGAGATTTTCTGGGGCCCTGTTGTTCAGAAGGGCTAGGATTATCAGGGAGCTAGTTCTGGAAGGGCAGTGAGGTTTATACAGAGTTCCAGGTTCAGGGGAAGGGGGACTCCACCTTCTCAATTAAGTTGGTTAGACATTTCTTGGCCCCTGTGAAGTTTCTGGCCCCAATGCTGTCTGATCCATCCAGCACCAGGTAGATGTTCATGGAGCCCGAGGGGTCCAGGACAATCTTCCGCTTCTGTTGTTCCCCTGGATGCCAGCAGAGAGACTCAGGCTCCAGCGCTGATGGTTCTCCTACCTCATCCTCCCCAATGCCCCCACCACCTCCCCTCTGTGTATCCAAACCTGGGCTGTGCCCATCTTCAGCATCGACTCCTTCTATGGTCTCTGTCAGGGAAGACAGGAAGGCTTCTGCCACCTCTTGAGGGGTGTCATACATGAAGGAGTCTGGGAGAGATCAGAAATCAGGTCAAATGTCTGGAGTGGTCAGGGACACATGACCAGAGAGACAGGATGGTGAGTTTCCAGGGTGGAAGGGGCTCAGAAGTGAGATAGTCCTACAAGGAGGTTTAAAAGAAGTGAGGAAGGAGCAGGTTGAGGTGAGGAGAGAAGACAGTACCCTGGAGTGGGGACAGAAGGATGGGAAAGCAGGATCTGACCTGGAGTCACAGGTCAAGGGTCACCTTGGCAGGAAGGCTCTGTCCCACTCCAAGAGCCACCTTCCTGACATGTTCGCCGCTGGGAGCCACGCAGGGTGAGCCCCCGGCTGCAGTGGTAGGTGACGCTGTCCTCAAGGCGGTACTGGCTGCCCACCTTCCTTGTGCCGATGGGGATACCTGGGTTGGGGCAGTAGCCCGCTGCAGAGGCATGAGACATGGAGTGAGCGCCCAAGCCTGAGGCCCAGAGGGCAAGGCAGAGAGCAAGATTTAAGGTACCCATTCCTCAGGCTGGAGCACTGTCAGAAACAGGGTGATGAGGAAGGGGACACTTCTCACCTCCATCTTCGCAGATCGCCGTTTGCCCATCCCACCGGCCATTTGGTTGGCAGGTGCGATTGGCAGAGCCCCGGAGAGTGTAACCATCAAAGCAGCGGAAAGAGATCTCCTCACTCACATTGTAGTAGGGGGACCGAGGCCAGTATTCCCCGTTCTCGAAGTCCTGTGGTCTTGGGCAGTGAATTGCTTTGGGGAGGGAGACAAGTAGACGTCATCAAGAGGGAAGGGCTGCCTTAAGGGTATCCCTCCTGATCTCGGAGACCCTGTCCCTGAGAAACAGCGCATTCCCAGTCCCACAAATGCACCATCTACATGCCCCTCATCCCATGGGGCTCCTCCCTCCCATTCCTGAGTGTCCTGTTAATTTCCAGGGCTGCCTGGAAGCCCAGGGTAAATGCTTAGTAAAAGTTAGCTCCTCTTCCTCCCCTTCCTTCCCGCCTGCCCCCCTAGGACTGCTCCTGCTCCTGGTCGGCCCACCTTGTCAGCCTGCCTGGTCTCTACACGGCTCCAATCTCATCCTAGTCCTGACCTTGCTGCCACTTGCTCATCCCTCCCTTAGGCCACCACCCACGCTCACTGCCCTCAAACCTCTGCACTCTGCCTTCTTGACAATCTTTTGGTCTCGCGTCTGCAGGGTGCTCCAGGACCCCGTGGATCTGCAGGTGCGAGTCTGCACAGGGTACGGGTAGAAACCAGAAGGACACACATATTCCAGCGCATGACCCTCTTGGAGAAGTCGGAAGGAGCCACCTTTGATATCTATTCCTTCCAAAGAGCAGGGGCCTTGGGGCTGGGCCAAAGGCAGTGGAGTTGTGCTCACACCTAAAGAGAAAGACCGATTAAGCCTGGCCCCACAAAGCCAAGGAGGGATGCTGGGGGCAGCAGGAGGGGACAGAGGACCCTTGCTTACCTCCAGGCAAGAGGCCCAAGACCAAGGGTACCAGGCAGAGTCGGGGGCTGAGATCGCTCCTCATGGTGGTGGACGTCAAGAGAGCAGCAGGGACTGGGGGCGGGATGGCCTGTCCAGGCTTGCTCTGCGTGTCAGCTTGGCTGCGTCCAAGCTGAAACTCCAGACCGGGCCTGGTGGCTCTCCCTCCCTTCCCCTGCCCCCACCAGCCCCCAGCCTTTTATGCAATCTGTGTCCTGGCACCTGTGGCTGCCCCGCCTGCCCCTCCTGCCCTGCCCACATCACTTTCCCGGAACATCCAAGAGGGAGGGCCCCCACAGAGCTGCCAATTGAGGAAATAGAAACTGCACAAGTCCCACCCTTTGCTGCCCAAGGTCCAGGACTCTCCCCTTCAACACCTCCTCTCAGGCCCCAGCTCCTCCCCAGCAAGCCCAGACCCCTGACTTAGGGAGCAGAAACAAGGCCCCCAGCTTGCTCCCCTGTTGACTGTGTGTGAAGGGGCAGAGTCCAGCCACTGTTTGTCCAGTGGGGTCTCTGACCTGCCTTTCTGCGGTTCTAGAGTCATTACAGCCTCCCCTCCCCCCAACCCACCAGCCCTGCCTGGCCCCAGGCAGAGGCACAGACAGATGTGGAAATCATTGATTTTTATTAATTTCATAAATGGGAAATTCCATGTGAAAGTGAAAGGAGATGAGTTAAGTAGACCAGGGAGGGATCTGGGCACAGGCCAAGGAGAGGGGTGGTGGGGCAGTCGTGCTGGCAGGAGCCTGGGCTTGCCCAGCTTGCATGCACTGCCTCTGGGATCCCGGAGACAGGACCCGCTCAGCTGAGAGCGAGGGTGGATGTCCAGAGGTAGGAGGTGGGGGCGATGGCAGATCCTGGCAGGACAGCAGAGGGGTCAGTGGCCATGATTAGAGGGGTAAAAAGTTCAGGACGCCCTCCAGGTGCTGCCTCAGCCAGGGCTGCAGGCGGAAGAGATTGATGTGGAAGTCTCGCGGTGGCGGGACCTTGCCACGGGGAGCCCTTTTGCGGGAGTTTTTGTCAGTGGCACCAACACAAGGGTTGTAAAGACCCCAGCTCACCAGGCCCACCTAGAGGAAAGGAGAGAACTGCGTGGGAAGCTACCACAGCCCTAGCCCCAAGCCCGACCCCCGTGGCTCTTTCCAAGGCTTCCCTCATCCCCCCAGCAGGGCTGATGTCCTGTAACCCCAGTCCTGAGAGCGTCCCCCTCTCACCTGAAAAAACCTGAATCTCCGCTCAAGGAAAACTGCTCCCCCAGATTCTCCTGCCGGCAAGGGAGGACAGAAGACAGTGTCATCTGGGGCAGCCTACTGGTGTCCTGGCATGCATACTGGCCACAGGGACACAGTGGCCTTCCGCTTGGGAATCCAGGCATGGTGGGGAGGCTCACCCTTGCAGGGATTGTCATCCTCCTTGGTCCCACTGCAAAGGAACTGGTCTGTCACCACCTCTCTGACATCTGTCAAGTTGGGGAACATAGCTTTGTTTTGGGAGACCACCTGGATACAGCTTGTCCACTGCAGTAGGGGTGGAGCAGGAGAGAAGAATGGAATGAGCAGGGACACCCAGCAGACCAGCAGGGTCTGGAGGAGGGGTGACCTGAGTCAGATGGAGAAAGCAGCTGGAGAAGGAAGAGAGACGGGAGCTGCCACTGGGGCATCCCAGCACCCCTGACTTGAGACCCTCACCTCCGTCCCGGTCTTGAGGTTAACGTTCAGTTTGCTCCCATTCAAGGCGACAAAATGAGCAGGAACGCTCAGTTTGTTCAGCAGTTCGCGCTCTGCAGTCAAGGAGAAGGGGGTGTTGGTGCTGGTCTCCTTGCCCAGAATCCAGACTGCCAGCTTGAGGACTGCAGCCCAGTCCTTGTCATTACTCCCAAGCCCCGGGCCCAGCTCTCAGGCACCCTAAGCCCCAGCACTCACCGTGGTCCCGACAGGTGCCGCCTTGGGGTCTCCGCAAAGCCAAATTGGCCTCCACTGTACAGGGAAGGCAGATGGGCCTGGGAAAAAGGGCAGGGGTCACTCTGGCCAGTCCTCAGTGTCTGCTCCGGGCCAGAGCACTCTCCCATGAAGGGCACCCTCCCACCCAGATGCCGGCACCTGGCGTGGGTGGACATCTTCACTTTCTGGGCCAGCTTCAGCAGAGCGATGTCATTGCCGTAGAACTCCAGGATCCCCTGGTTCTTCTTGGCAAAGACATCGAACTCCGGGGAGATCACAGCCTTCTCAATAAGGAAATCTTTGCCCCGCTGGGAGTTGGGATCCCCTGGGAACAAAACGGCAGATTAGGCTAGACCAGGGCTCCTGAAGGGGCCAGAGGCTGAAGACAGGTGGCGGGATCTCTGGCTTCAGGGTCAGGGACCTGGTGCAGCCCCGCCTTACCCACATTGACCCTCCACAGGGAGCGGTCCTCGCTGTTGCGGAAACAGTGAGCCGCCGTCAGGACCCACTGGTCTGAGATGAGGGCCCCCCGGCAGGTCTCCTGGCTCTTGGGCTGCAAGGGAACAGGCGATCTTCGGGTTGCTGCGTCTCTGGCCCATGGCTGCCTTCACCTCTGGGAGCCAAGCCCCACCCCTTTCTCCTGATACCTTAATGGTGACATGCCAGGGTGTCCTCTCCTGGTCAGAGGCGTTGGCTGACATGTTTCCCACCCCACAGATGGTATCTGTGAGCTTGGAGACATCTGTGGGTGTGAGGATCAGACGGTGAAGGAGGGAGGTGAGGAGCACTGTGTCCAGGTCCCCAACCTGGGCCACCAGCTTGCTCCTCCCCATCCGCCCTGACACTCACTCACCCAGCATATGCTCAAAGACCTGGTGCAGAGCGCTTGTGTCCTGCAGAATGAAGGCATGCCTCTCGCCGTCCTTCTTGGACCCCAGGTCGTTCAGTTCTCTCCAGTCCACGTCCAGCTTGCCCACCCCAATGGCATAGATGTCTGATGGGGAGGAGGGAAATCACCAGAATCCTGTGGCTGAGGGGCTACCCCACAAGACCTGAGGCTGTCATTTAGGACTCACTGTGCCCAACAAAGACCTGCATGAGCCGGACCCTGCCTCCCTCACCCTGCGGCCTATCTGCCTTCACTTCCTGCCACTCCCTGCCCTTCGCTCTCTTCCAGCACACAGCCTCACTGAAGTTCCTCAAATCCCGAGACATATGCCCACCTCAGGCCCTCGGCACCAGCTGTCCCTGTGCCAGGCTCACCCCACCCCAGACTGCCACCCGGCTCACTTTCTTACCTTTCTAAGTCTTGGCTCAAGTATCACCTTCTCAGCAAGGCCTTCCCGGGCCACCCTGTCTCCCTGTCTAAAACTGCAATGCCCCAGACACTTTCGACTCCGCCCCCCACTTCATTTTATACCTTAGTCCATGTCACCAGTCACTGCTGTGCTATATGGTTTCCTTATCTTGTTTTGTTTGTTTGTTTGTTTAGATATGGGGTCTCACTATGTTGCCCAGGCTGGCCTCAAACTCCTGGGCTCAAGCGATCCTCTCACCTCAGCCTCCCGAGTAGCTGGAACTATAGGCATGCGCCACTGTACCCAGCTTCCTTCTCTTATTTATTGCCTATAGTAGGTAGAATTGTTCAAGTCCTAACCCCCAGTACCTGTGAATCTGACCTTGTTTGGAAAAAGGGTCTTTGAAGTTGTAATCAAGTGAGTTCACGCTGGATTAGGGTGAGCCCTCAGCCAGTGACTGGGGTCCTTGTAAGCAGAGGGGAATTCAGACCAAACAAATGGGTACTGGGTCTCCGTCTGCATAGAGCACCACGCGATAACACTGACGCCTTCAGGAAGGTGCAGTGAGGACAGATGCAGAGGTCGGGGTGATGCTGCTATAAGCCAAGGCATGCCTGGGGCCACCGCATGCTGGTAATGACCGGAAAGGAGTCCCCCGGGGCCTCTGGCGGGAGCACGGCCCTGCCAACACCTCAGGTTCAGACTTCTAACCTCCAGAACAGTGAGACAATACATTTCTGTATTCTAAGCCACCCAGGTTTGTAGGACTCTGTCACAGCAGCCCGGGACACTCCTACGTGGCCCGCTGCAGAGTGGCAGTCCCATGCAAGCAGGCATTGCACAGCTGTGTCCCCACTGCTCAGAATAGTGCCCGGCCCAGGACAGGCTTTTTAATGATTGAGCGACTAAAAAGAACTCAGAATGTAGCATGGAGACAAAGCTTCAGATCTGGTCTTCCTCGGCGAAAGGTTGGGCTTGGGGGAAGGGCCTAAAGCCACCTGTTCCCACTGGAGGCCCTAGACCCGCACAACCCTCCGTGCTCAGCGTCGGAGCGCGGTACCAGTCAGAACCGCCCCAAGGTGGCCCACAGAGCCTGCTCTTCGCCCACCCTCTGCGCCCCTTGTGGCCCACTTTTGCTGCCAGAGGGCCCTGTGTGTGTGCAAGGAGCAGGGTGGTCAGATAAGAAGCCTTCAGCCAGGAAGCAAGGCAGCAACGGCGGACAGAAGCGGTTACAGCGGGAGCTAGACAGCTATCATGCCCCGTGTTTCTTTGACTCTTCTCCTTTGGGTTCTCTGCTTCTTCTTAATAAAATGTTTTTGAGCATTTAACCCTGGCCCAGTGACACTAAGGAGGAAGGAAGTGTGGTCTGACTTTGGTCTTCCTTAAGACAGAGTTCTAAAGAGGGATCGGCTTACCCCTGAGGGGCAGGTGAGGCAGGGCAGCGTGAATGGCAAGGAGAGGACCTAAAGGGAAGGTGAGATGTTGGGGCTCAAAACCAGCTGCCTTCCCTATCTAAGCGTCTCTCTTTAAAATTCTTCTGTGGTCAAAGGTCAGTGCAATTTGTGTTTAGTCTGAACCAGAGGAATTGTTCCTTTAGAGGCCGCAACTGCCAAAGCCTTAGTTAGCTAGCTGTACTGCTGAGGAGGAAACACTAGGGATGTTCCCCGCAAGGAATCGAGGCCCCTTCTTCCTGGAAAGGTCCCTGAAACATGAGACGGTGATGACAGCGCTGGTGGCGGGGACAGTGATGGCAGCTAACATATACTAGGTGTTTTTCTGCACGAGGCGAAGTTGTCTGAGCATCTCGCCCTGGCAGTCTATGGAAGATCCCAGCTCTCTTCCCCTTAGATAAACAACCTGTCCATGGCCACAGCCCACTGAAGACAAGACCAAGAGTGAGACCATACGCAGTGTGGCCCCAGACTTTTCAGCATGGTACTTGGCTGCCTGTGTCCAGAACGACACAGAAATAAATCCATGTGGCTCCGGGCCAGAGCCAAGATGCTGGGACCCCTGGCTGAGGACATGGTGCCCCCCTGCAGGGCAGCTCATATGGGGCAGGGGCTCACCCAGATAGTCGTTCCTCTTCTGGTTGATGTTCAGGATCTCTCTGATACTGTCCACAGCTATCTTGGGAGAGCCGCCCATATTGGACTTCCCTAGAATAGGGAGGGCAAAGAATTTTCCATCTGGGTGGATATCGGGATTCCCCAGAGCTCTGGAAGAGTGGGGAACCTCAACACTTACATTGCCTATATGGGTTTCAAAATATTCCTTTTACTGAAATTTTCTACCTTCCAGGCACTTGGCCAGGAGCTTCATATACTTTATCTCTTTTAATTCTCACGCAACCCCAGGAAACATGGGTATCCTCATTTTATAGACAAGAAAATAGCTCTGGAGGGGCTGTGTAATTTGGACAAAATCAAGAGGCAAATGATGAGGCCAGATTCACTGCAGACCGCGCCTTCCACCTGTGCCCCTCGATGCTCCTGCTCGAGACCCGCATTTCCCCATCCAGCTCCAGGTTACCTCCCCACTCATGACAAGAGCTAACGTGTTCCAACCACAAAGCACTTTTACGCAAACTACTTAAATTGCTCTCCATTAAAATTGTGTAAGGAGAGGAGGGCAGCCATCGTCATCATCATTGCTGTCATGGTTACCGTCAGCACCATCAACGCCGTTTCTATTTTATAATAAGAAAGTGGGGCCCAGAGTGGCAGAGGGAGAACCAGAATGCAGGTCTTTTGACCCCGCATGGTGCTCCCCCACTCTTCCACACCCACTCACAGGACGACAATACCCACCGTCAGTCAGAAGGACGATGGCGTGTCGGATTTCCTGCCAGGCCACCGTTTCCATGCCAAGGCGGTGCATTTGGTTGTTCATCATGAGGTAGACACTATTTAGGGCCTCGTAGATGTTGGTCCCAGTTCCGTTTTCATGATCTGGAATATGCCAAGAGGAAAGACTCCCTTAGAAACTTCCCACCTACCACCTGGGGGTAGGGAATGCAACCTATCAATTGGTTTGATAAACTCAGACCTTTGCCATCTAGGTAGGGATTCGGCATCATTGCCTCTTCAAACATGAAAAGCCAATGCACCTTCCAAAGAACTTGAGTTGCTTCAGGCATTTGTTATCTGACACCTAGGTAGCTTCACACAGCGCACAGATGAGCAATGACACGGGGAGACGGCAGCCTGCAGCCATGAAGACCAGACCACGTGGAAGGGGCTGAGGACCCACACGGTGCATTTCATTGGCAACACGTCAGAGTGGGCCAAGAGCTGGGGGGTAGCTGGACTCCCTCACTGGGACCCTGGATGTAGAAGCTACACCAGAGTGCCACCTGGGACTCAAGTGCCACCAAAAGGCTTCACCCTTTCTCTCTCTAACTTGTCCAGAATCTGTCTGCAGACCCCAGAATCCATTCTCTCCTCCCCCATCACCTCATGTGACAACACCCATACCTTTATAGTTGGCATTTTCCAGACTGTTGATCACTTCCGTCACATCCCGGGAGTTGTCGTACAGGACAGACACAAGGACTTTGGGCTTGGAGGCAAAGGTGATGATGGCAACACTGACATTGATCTCAAAGCTGAAGAGCTGTGCAGGGCAAGTGAGAGGCTGCGTGAAGGCCTTGGAAGCAAAAGGAGTTGACAAGATAGCAAGCGCCAGGCCCTCGAGGAGGAGGGAGCCGGATGGACAGGCAAGAGCCAGGGAGGCCAGGGCGGGAGCACTTGCTGAGCGCCTGTTCTCCTTGCCAGACTCTCTCCTCATTTAGTCCTCATGTCACTCTGTGAGGGGCACTGTGGTCCCTGTTTTATGGGTAAGGAAACCGAGGCTTGTTACCTTGCCCCATCGCACCACGAGGAAGAGCTGCAGGCAGGACCTGAGCTTGTCCGCGTGACACTCAGTCACTTCTCTAACTGTCGCACGTTGCCACCTCGCAGTTTAATGAGTTACTTAATTTTAAGTCCTAAGAGAGACTGTAAGGACCACAGAAAGTGCCCTCTCTACCAGGTAGCTACGTAGCTGGGAGGGAAAACACCTGTCTGCATGGATTACTATGGAAAGCATAGTAATCCATGAAACAAAGAGCTGCCGAGGAACCTCAACCAGCAGCTTCCTGTCAGTAAAGGCCGCGAGCACGCGCCCCGCTATGGGAATGCGTGCCACTGTTCAAATACGTCATACACGTTACAAAGCCTCCACAAAGTGCTGAAAGCTTAAAAGGGAATCATTAAACACTAAATTGTTAATTTAATGTACATTATTCCACAAGGGTACCCGTACTCTTCTGCCGCAGCCCCGTGGATCATCTCAGCACCCCTCATATGGAGACCACTGTTCTAGACCATGAACTCTTGGCAAGTAAGTTCATCTTTGATGTCCCCCAGCACCCAGCACAGTGCCCAACACATAGTAGGTGCCCCAACAGAAGTGGTGGAATAAAAAATACGATCATATAAATTGAGTTCATGATTCCTGCATGGCATGGGTATAATCTGGGAAGACTTCTTGGAGAAGGTGGGCTGTGAGTGGGACTGCAAGGAAGGGAAGGAGACAGGGAGTCAGTGGAGCAGGAAGGCCTCCTCCACATGCAGGCTCTTAATTCCTGACCCTGTCCACCATGAGGGAGGCACTCTCCTTGAAGATGTGAAAGTCGTCTTGCGACACACTCTGAGACGCATCCAGGAGCAGATAGAGGTTCAGGTGACCGGAGCGCTGGATTTGGATTCTGCGGCCCAGGTTTTCTGGAGAAATGTGGAAGGGGAGGAGTCAGATGGCCACCTCCTTCCTGCACTCTTGCCAAGGGGGTGCAGCCTCCCTGCCTCCCTCTGGTCACTGAGCCCACTGAGGCTCGCTGGCCTCCAGGAGGCTCCCTCCCTCCCTTGCTCTGGCCAGGCCCAGAGCCCTGCTGCCCCAACCCCTACCTCAAACACTCACCATTCTTCTGCTGGGTGGGATTGGTGGCTCCAAGCAAGTGGGACAAGGAGGTGCCCAGGGCGGGGGCCACATCCTCAGGGAAGTCGTAAGAGTAGGGTTCTGTGGGAAGAGCCACACAGGGTCAGCCAGAGCAGGGCTGGGGGTGCCCTGGGGCTTGGGGGAAGGGCAGTGGGGCTACTCACGGCGGCAGATGGGCTCCGTCCCGCTCCAGACCCCATTTTCCTGGCACTCCCGCTCTGCAGACCCTGTAAGCACCAGATTCGAGGAGCAGCGGTAGCTGACCTTGTCCCCAAGGCCAAAGCGGGAGCCCGTCCGCACTGCGCCCACTGAAATGCCTGGGTTGGGGCAGTGACCAGCTGCAAGGGAACAAAGGGAGACAGAGATGAGCAGCCTCTTCGGGCTGCTTGGCCCCACTCACCCACCCCCTCACCTGCCAGGCACTTCCTCCTCCCGGGGCCCTCAGAGCCTTCGAGGGTCCCTTGGCCTCCCCCTTGGGAGACGCCAGAGCTGTGCTTCCCAGGAGTGTGGATGGAGAGCCGTGAGCAAGACAAAATGTCCCAAACCCAGCAGCCTCATTCGCCAGCTGCAGCTTCCCAGTGCCACCCAGGGACTCGGTCCCCATCTGTTCCGAACCCCAGGGAAGGTGCTGGCTGGTGAGCGCCACAGCTCCATAGATGACATGTGCATGCCATAGGCCACAGGGAGGCATCACCTGAAGCCTGGCCCTCACCAGACGGGCTAACACTAAAACAACAGGAAACCCCAAATGTCGAAGAGCATGTGGAGCAACCAGAGCTCTGTCCCACGGCTGCAGTGCCCGTGGGCAAGCGGTTTGTCAGCCTCTACTACAGCTAAACGTACGTCAGCCTGCGACCTGGCAAGTCCACATTTACGTCGTTGACTCAAGAGAAACTAGTGCCACGTTGCACCAAAAGTCAGGTGCGAGAATGTTCACAGAGCTTTACTCATAAAAGCCCCGAGCTGGAAGTAACCCAAATGCACACTGACAGGAGAATGGATGAATAAATTGTAATATGTTCATGCAATGGAATACCACACGGCCATGAAAAAGAATAAACTGCCTATACACACAATAGCATAGCTAGATCTCACAAGCAGAGTGTCGAACAAAGGAAGCCAGACGTGAAAGACCACATCGTGCAGGACGCGCGTACGCGAAGGGTGAGAACACGCCGAACTAATTTACGAAGACGGAATTCAGAAGAGTGGTAACCTCGTGGGAGGGACAGGAGGGAGCCTCCCGCCATGTTGGGCGAGTTCCCTGTTTTGGGCGGTGATCACAGAGGTAGATACATGTATAAAAATTCATCAAGCTGTATACTTAAGATTTGTACATTTTACTGTAGATAGATTATACCCCAATTTTTTTTTAAATCCTATTTATGTTTGAATAAATGGCTATTTGGCAAAGACTCCAGGGCACGAGTGGGGAGCCATGGGCTGGGCCACTGGGAGAGGGTATGGTCCTGCCAGCTTGTGGACTCTGTCTTCAGTATTATGTACTCAGAACTACGATCTGGGAAGCTCCCTAAACCCACAGGCGACTGTGGCTCCAGGGAACCCTGGGATCTCCACCTGTGTCAAGGCCGGCACCATTCACAGGGGCAGTAATAACCATGACAAAAGCATATGTGGCTGGGCTCAGTGGCGTGTGCCTGAAGTCCCTGCTACTCAAGAGGCCAAGGCAGGAGGATAGTTTGAGCCCAGGAGTTCAAGGCCAGACTGGGCAACATAGTGACACCCCCGTCTGTAGGAAACAAAACAAAACAAAACAAAATCAAAAGCATGTGTGTCATTTATCCAATTCCAGGGGCTGTTCTAAGTGCTTACTAACATTGACTCATTTAATCCAGATGGCAATCCCATGAAGTTGGCACTCTTACTCTTCCCGTTTTACAGATGTGAAAACTGAGGCAGAGAGAGGTTAAATCACCTGCCCAAAGGCTGTCAAAGTCAGAGACAGGCTTGGAACTGAAAGCTAGCTCCAGAGGCAGGCACACAAACACAATACCTGACCCCCTCCCTGCGGTTATGCCTGAGGCCTGAATCCCAAGTCTGGCTTTGAGGCACTTAGAAAAGCTGGACAGATCGTGTGGAGCATACATGTTGGATCTGACACTTAGCACCAGCTGCCTGGGGCCAGGCTCCCTGCAAACCGGTGATGAGTGACCTGTGGACCTCAACTTACCAAAATCCAGGAATATTATTGTGGCACAGGGAACACCAGACCCCTGTCCCCACAGAGGCTTCCTGGGCACACATTTGGCCCAGAATTCCCCAGGAGCCCCCAGCCCCATGCAGCCCACTGGTCAGAGCACTCACCCCCCTTGTCACACACGGCGGTTTCTCCATCCCACATGCCGTTGAGGCGGCACTGTCGCACAGGCGAGCCCCGCAGCACGAAGCCATCCTCACACTCGAAGCTCAGGTTGCTGCCCACGGGGTAGGCCCCCAGCCGTGGGGTGTACACACCATTCTCAAAGGAAACGGGGGCCGGACAGCGAACAGCTGGAGAGAGAGAAAGGGGGATGGATGGGTAACACCTGGGCTGGCATTGGGCCGGTGACAGTCTGCTGGATGCATGGAACGGCCAACTGGTCGTCAAAACTTTGAAATATTAGGGTGAAGCCTAATATTGAATATTAATGTGAAATTGCTGTTTGGGCAACTGGTTGAATACTGGCAATTTCACACCGTCCAGACTGATCGATAAGCAGCCACATCCCTCAGCCCCTGACGCTGCGGCCACCCCAGCCCTCCCCGCGGTCCTCAGGTGCCCAGAGTACTCCAGGAACACTCAGCATCCATTCTGAATGGTCCCTACCCTGCAGCCAAATGCACATAAAAAGTCATCCCTGGCTTTCGTACCCCACAATCTCTACCGAAGCCTGCCCCCAATTCCTTTCTATGGACAATTGCAATTTTCTGAATATTTCAAAAGTCCTTCTGCAAAGGCAGCTTTGCCATCCCTCCCACACCATCTAGTCATGTTAAGCGCCACCCTGAGCAACTCTTAAATAGAAGTTCTGGGGTGGGTGGCCACTGGCGGAGCACCCTGAGTAAGGTCCACAGGGAGCCTCACGTTTGCAGACTGCCTTAGTCAGCCGGGTAGCTCTCGGGGTCTGCCACTGTCCGCTGCTCTTGCACAGCCGTGACGCCGGGGATGGGTAGTAGCCCTGGGGGCAGGAGTAGGTGAGGAGACTCCCAGGGGCCCAGCCATGGCTGAGGGTGAAAGTGCCACCGGAGATATTCACGTTCTGAGGGCACGAGAGAACGGCAGCTGCAGGGCCTGCGGGCACGGGGACAGCAGCGGGGAAAAGAAGGAAGGCACAGATGAGAACAGGAAAGCAAAAGACACCGTCCATTCCACACGTGGCAACTCAACCTGGCAGCACCGGCCTGGTCCGGAGGACCCCGACATCCCCCTCCCCTGCCTCCTACCTTGGTACAGGGGCAGCAGGCAAAGGAGAACCATCAGTGGGTCCATAGTGTTCACCCCAGGGACACGGAGAGGCAGAGAGCCACCGGAGGGAAAAGGTCATCTGACTTCCCGAAAACCAGAGCTGGCTCAGCAGCTGCTTCATTTGCTGCCAGAGAAGAAAAGCTAGGGAGTGGCAGGGGGATGGTCCCTTGTTAGGAAAAAAATAAGCAGAGATTGAGGACTGAGCTGAGGGGCAAAACTTTTGCCCTGTCTCCCTAATGCCAATATGATCTATGGAGTCGACACAGAGCTCCAGCGCAGGCTTTGCGTACTGCCCCCCAGCGCCACCCACCGCACGCACACGTGTACGCGCACACACATACAGCAGCAAGCTCACAAACGGGCATGCACACGTGTGCACACACGCATGCACACAGCACACACGTGCGCTTATGCATACTTGCTCTTGCATAAATAGTCTAAAGCACACAAACGCACACACCATCCAAGACATTGCAAAACATTTTATTTAAGTAGAGTTTTAACTTTCTTTGGGGTTTTGCCAAGTGGTTTTTACTTCCCAAGAATATGAGACAGTGTTGTTTTCTTCAACATAAACTTTAAAGGGATTGAGATTAATTTTCTTAGAACTTATTGATACATATACTCTTCTTCCCTGCAACCCTTCCCCAGAGAGAATCTAGGGTTAAAAATGAAATCAGCGCTTAGTTTTAGAGACAGGAAAAATATTTACAACATTTTTACGGAAAGTCCAGTAGATAAAATTCCCATGTTACAAAACAAATACACTTGGGGTTGGTTACTAGAAGGAATAAAAGTATGTTGGGGTTTGGGGTGTGCCTTTCGGTCACAGCCTGCCCTTGTATCAAATGCGGGGAGCAAAGAAACTTTAAGCTAGTGTGTTAGTCTCCCCGTCCCACAGAAGTCTCTTTAATACTTCTTTGAACAATGAGGGGTATAAATAAATAAGATCAATCAAAAATGAAGATGAAACTTCTCTGAAGCAGGCTGGGCATGGTGGCACATGCCTGTAGTCCCAGCTACTCGGGAGGCTGAGGCAGGAGGATTGCTTGAGCCCAGGGGTTTAAGGTTGCCGTGAGCTAGGCTGATGCTACTGCACTCTACTCAGGGCAACCGAGCGAGACTCTATCTCAAAAAACATAAATAAATAAATAAAATTTTAAAAAGGAAAGAAAGAAACTTCTTTGAAGCAATCATTTATAGTTGTAAAAAAACTCTTGGTTTACAAATGACTCCTCTCAGACACACATGGATACAAAGCGGGGCTCTCCTTGGCCAGGACTGAGTGCATGAAGACCAGGATACCTGCTGGTATCTTCCCTACCCCACAAGTATCTGTTCTCCCTCCTTCCACAGTAAGAGATATTTAGAGGACACACAGTCACCCAGCTAAAGACCACATTTCCCTGCTTTCCTTGCAGCTAGGTGGCCAAGTGACCTGGCTCTGGCCAATGAGATGTGAGTAGAACTTACGTGTGTAACTCAAGTTATGCCCCTAAAATAAAAGGGCACTATACCCTTTTACTCCCATGGGCTGGAATATAAAGCTAGTGGAGATCCACCTTCCACCATGAAGATGAGGACAGCATCCTGGGGATGACAGAGCAGAGGAGCCTGGGTCCCTGGCACTGTGCTGATGTCATACCAGCCCTGCCCACCTACTCAGAGTGTTACAAGAGAGAAATAAACTATCTTAAGGGTGGGGAGTCAAAGGTGGCCTTACTAATAACCTACCCAACAAAGGAAAATAAACTATCAAACAGCAAGAGAAATAAACTCACAGTACAACTGCCCTTTGTTTTGTGGCCTAACTTTTTTGTCTCTAAGAGTTCTTTCTCAGCCTGAAGAGCCCTAAGTGGACAGCAGGGTGTGAACTCCCTACTTCAGTTCTCACCAGCACCAGATTCCAGGACTCAGATAACCCAGCCTCACAGAGATAAGAAAAACAAAGAACTCCCTGACATCTTGCCGCTACTTCTGTTATCAGTCTGCTGAAGCAGGAAAAAAAAAGCCATTTTTACCCTTTAAAAGCACCAAGCCACTTGGCCTCACTGCCTGGCACTTCCTTCCTCTGTGTGCCGTGGCCACTCCTTCCTTCTCTCTCTCTTTCTTTCTTGGGAAATAAACTTTGTACTGCTTTCTATCCTAAACTCTGTGAAAATTCTTCCTCCAACCTGTGCTGCACCGTGAGCTCCTTGGCACCGCCCCCTGCTCAACAGTGAGTATCTAGAAATGTTCATGGATATCGTGGCTTTGTCTTCTTTCAGTCATGTGGTGGGATCGGATTTCCCCATCCTCTTGCTTTGGCCAGTGGAACGTGGGTGCAAGTGGTCTGTGTCACCTCCAGGTGGAAGCTCTGAGAGCCAATGCGGTCTTCACCACGCTCTTTCCCTCCACGTGGCAATGTCTGAGATCGTGGCTGTTCCACCAGCTGAGATCCCTGGTGATATCAAAAGTAGAATTCCCTGCTGACTCTCGGTGGGTAAGTAATATGAGCAAAAAATAAACCTTTGTTATTTTAATCCACTGCATTGCTACTAATACAGGGGGAAAGTACCGCTCGAAACATAAGGGCTTTAAAAATGATTTATTCTTCCTCATGATTCAGTGGATTGGCCAGGTGGTTCAGCCAGGTGTTTCTTTTGCTGGTCTTGCCCAGGTTCAGTCAGGCAGCTGCGGTCAGCTAGGGGCTGAGTCCAGTGGGAAGAGTAGGACAGCCGGCCCTTTCGCTCCCAGGGTCTTTCATCCCTAGCCCCCGCAGCATGGCAGCGCCAGGACAACGGTCCAGGAGAACCCAGGCACAAGCAGCAAGGTCCCTTGAGGCCTATCCCCAGAAGTCACATAACATCACTTCTGCCACTTCCTGTTGGACAAAGCAAACCACAGGGCCAGCGCATTTATGGGTGGGGGAGTAGACTCTGGGAGGGAGGAGTGGCAGAGTCGCATTGCAAAGGGGCACGCACACCACAACAGGGCACATTTATGGCTGTGTTTTGCAAGCCACCATGGCAACAAATATTTCGGGGTCGTTTGTTGCCAGGGTATAATGAAGCCTGACTGGACTGAATACTTAAATCGCTAAGTTCCAGGTGCCCTGTTAAGCCGTCAAATTCTATCTAACAGCTGCCTTTGAAAGAAAGAGCGTTTCTTTCCTGAGTTCCTCTCAATATTTATTGAGTCAAACAACTTGATGTGGCAGAATCCATTCTCCCTTCATCTTTAAGTAATAAAATTTCCAAGTTTTCTGGGCCCATGGAGGACACTCTTAAGGAGAGGTGTGGGCTCCTCAATTTACCTTCTCCCCTTCCCACCTGCGGGAATGTGGACAGAATGGTGGAAGTTGGAGCAGCCACTCCGGATCACGAGGTGGAAGTCACATGTAAACAATGACAAAGAAACAAAATTAAAGAAGCCCTTCTCCCCAGTCCTGTAGAGCTGACGTGACTGTCGTGGACTGCTTATGCTCAGACTATTTAAGTCACTGCTGTTTTAGCAGCTGAATCTGTATCTAATCATTTACTGATATACCTAGCCAGAAATCTACATGGGAGCCAAAGGCCACACTCAGGGAGGTGCGTTTACGAGGATATAAGCTAAACTGCTGAAATAAAGAGACCCCAAAATACAGCAACTTAAGTAAGATAGAAGGTCACTGCACTCTCAGATAAGAGCCTCGGGCAAGGCTGGCACAGCGTGTGTGGCCCTGGCTGGCAGGGCAGGGCTGCCGCCAGCCTCCTACGGAGCCCTACGTTCCTTCCATCTTGCGGTTCTGACATGCTGGGAATTGTCCTTGTCTGCGTGGCTGAAACAGGGTCTCCAGCAAGTCTGCATTCCAGCTCTGAGGAAGTGGAAGGAGAGAGGAAGTAGGGAAGAAGCAATGAAATGAAATTCCACCCAACTCTCCACTCATACTCCATTGGCAAAAACTCGGCTACGTGGAAGGCTGGGAAGTGTGGCCTCCGGTTTGACCACCATGTGCACAGCTAGAACCCTGATACCAGCTGTATCAGATAGAAGAGCACGGCCGGCGGGGTAAGCAACGCGCAAGAGGAGGCCAACTTTGATGAGGACAGGGAGGCCCATGGGGGCCACGTTGGAGAGCAGCAGCAAAGAGATAGCGGGTCACCAGCATTGGTCCCTGTTGGTTCTCTAGGAGGCCCTGTTGAATGTGGAAGGACAATGGCCTGAGTGACTCTGGCGCTGAAGACACCAGATCTTTATTACCCTCTGTGCTCCCAAGTAGCCTTTCAGTAGACCTCCACTGGGTGAAGGTGACCTTGTTTTTTTTTTTTTTTTCTGGCATCATTCAAAAGCCTGTGTTCACACCACATGGAAGGAAAGAGCTGAATAGTATAATACCTAAAAAGACAGACCCTCCTCTCCTGCCAGCTTCTTCCATCTTATCCAGATTTCTTCTTATCAATTCAAGGTTTCTAATATCTGCTTCCAGGGGACCAGTTCCAAAGAGAAGAAATTAACATCCCAAATTCAGTGCGTCATCCCCTATTGGCAGGTTAAAACAGAAATGCTGGCCTGATGGCCTCTGGGAGGCCTGTTACTCTCCTGGAGTGCCCAGCACCTCGCAGCTGAAAATTTCCTAGGAAAAGTGGCAGATGGGGCATGGGGCCACTCTAATGGCCACAGTCTACTCCTCATCCAGTCTGGACACTTGGGCGTGGACTTCCCTAACATCCTAGGATCTACCGCCGCTCAACACTCTACGGCAGCCGCGGTATGATTCCCATTCCCAGATGAACCCTAAACTTGGGGAACGAAGCTGGCGGCCTCATTCACAGCCTTAATGGGTGGTTGTAGCTGGGGATTCAGTGTTGCTCGACAAGCCTCTTGGAGCCTGTAGCGGGTCTGTCCTTGCCCCACCCATATTCCTTGGATCTTCCACTGGGATCTTCCGCTGATTTCCAACAGCAGCATCTCTCTCTCTGCCTGAGGGGGTTTTTTTGGGTGTCCTGCCCTACCTGTGCACAGAAAGCTGGAAATGCCAGAGAATTAAGACCCTTCAACCAATGACTGATTGGTATAAATACAGGCTCCCTCGCCCCCCACTGTGGGATAAGGCGGCACCGCTATGGCTACTGGATTCCTCAGCAGGATTAACCTCCACTCACCCAGGACAGTAAATTTGCTTGATAACACACCCTTTGTTGACTGCCTTCCTTCCCCATCCCACTCTCCACTTCTCTACCTGTGTTTCCTGAGATCACCTCCCAAACGCACTGTCTGCACTTGAATCCTTGTCTCCGGTCTGCTTCTGGGGGAAGAAGACTTCATATCAGCAGGACAGAGTGCCAGACATTACTCTAAAGCCTGGAAAGGTGGTGCCCACTTAATCCTCACCACAAGCTCATAACACAGGTTCTGTTGTTACTCCCACTTTACAGATGAGGAAACTGAGGCGCAGAAAGGTTAAGTGAGCTGCCCCAGGCTCACACGGGTGCTAAGTGGCAGAGCTGGGATTCCAACCCAGGCAGCACGGCTCCTGAGCCTGCAGACTCACTGCGCCCACTCTCGCTCTCGTCTTCTCTGCAGTGGCTGTTGGAGCTCAGTGCACGTCCCCGAAGTCCACCCCTGGCCCTTGCATCGTGCCTCCCCAAGCCCCTGGCCTCTCGCCTCTCGCTACCCCCTCCCTTACAACACCTTCTTCTCCGTCCTTCTCAAATCCCTCATCTTCCAGACTCCTACGAGACCTGTCCACACCACTTACCGCCTTCTAGTTACCCGTGTGCGTGTCTCATGCTCCCCAGAGGAAGGAGCCCAGGCGTTTCTGTTGAAACAATGAGCTCCATGAGTAAGATCAAAGCCAACACCCTCCCTAGTCCTATTTCCACCCCAAGTAAATAGCATCTTTTGGATCAACAAGAAAAGTGGCTCTGGTTTCTCTTCCTTCCATTTCTTTTTTAATAAAAATATTTACACTGGGTCAGACCCCACCCAGTTCCTCTAACACAGGCTACTGCTAGGTTACTAGGTACACACACCACCCCCCATCCTACCAGGCACTGACCTACTTACTTTGAACTGATTGCCCAACTGTGACTTTGAGGAACCTTCACATACACACCCACGTTAGAGCCTCAGAAAAGGCTTATGCCCGGCCCCAGAGGCCGCCCTGCAGGTCCAGACCCCGGGCCGGACCCTGAACCACCTGTCCTCACCCACCCATTGCACAACAATTCCTGAGAGTTAAACAAGGAACTAAGGGGTAGGGTAGGGCCTCCAAGAAACAGAAGGCCTGTCCCTGACCTCCTCTAAGGAGCCACAGCTCTTTCAGACAAAACTCAGCCCCTACAGTCACGAAGGCCTGGGGTGTACCAGTGGGTGTCTGTCTGCCCACACCACAGCCCTTACCTCACCCCGTCCGTCCCACCCCTCTGAGGTTTCCACTGTCCTCGGGGGCCAACGTCATCTCCCCACTTCTCGCTACCCATGGGGGAGGTTGCCCTGTGGCAGGTGAGAGGGAGGTAACCGTGGCTCAGGTACTCGGGGTCAGCTGGGAAAGGGCAGGGGAGGGATGGCCTCTGGCTGCAACCACCCTGGCTCCCACCCGCACCGCCCCCATCCCAGGTCTGGACTTAGCGTTGGTGGAAGCGGGGACATCACTACCCTCCTATGCCTGCTCACTGCAAATGCCTTTCTAACGTTTTCCTCTGCGCCTAGGGGAGTGGAGAGATGCTCCATCTCCTTCCATATTCTGGGTACCAGCCCCTGTCACCAGAAGGACAGCCCGGAGTTCAAGTTGGAGCAGCTTCAGCCTTCACTGCCCAAGTGCTGCCAAGGGGCAGGGAGGGCACTTTCCAGGTAGAAGGGACATACATTCATGCCTTGCTTTGCTGCCAGACACAAAAGAAAGGTTATACCCCAGCAAAACTCCTCCTGCCCCCTCGCTGGCCCCAGGCCCAGTGTGGTGGAAGGAATTCAGGCTTTGACTTAAGACAGCATGGAATCTTGGGTTCGTCTTGGCAAATTTATTAGCTGTTTCATAACCTCACTCTCCCTGTTTTGCTACCTGTCACACACGGAGCCAACAGCAAAATACACTCCCCTTAAGGTTACCTCTGAGAATTAAGTTAGGGTCATGAAAAGGAGAGGATCTACTACCCTCAACGACCGTCAGATCTGGTTCGTATCTCTATCCCTACCCACTCCTTCCAGGATTATTGTTAAGTAAATCCAAGACGCCATATCACATCTCACCTGTAAATATACAGCAGTATGCATCTCTGCAAGGAAAGGACTCCTTTTTGAAAGCACAATGGTAATATAATTATCACACTTTTTAAAAAAAATCTATAATATCAAATCTAGTTTTAATAACGTGCATCTTAGGCCATTTCCTGCTGCTACAACAGAATACCATAGACTGAGTAATTTATAAAGAAATTTATTTCTCACAGTTTTGGAGGCTGGTAAGTCCAAGAACATGGCACTGGCATCTGGCAAGGGCCTTATCCCATGGTGGAAGACATCACGTGGCAAGACAGGGTATGAGACAGAGAGATAGTAAATCAGGCCCAACTCATTCTTTTTACTGGGAGCCCATTTCTGCGATGACCAATCTACTCTTCCAGTAATGGCATCGATCCATTCATGGGGACCATTACATTGGCAATTAAATTTCAACATGAGTTTTGGAAGGGATGAGACATTCAAATCACAGCAACATGTGACACTTCACCTTTGGCAAACTAACTTGCATTACTTTTTTTTTTAATTGAGGTATAACACATATACAGCAAGCAAAGTGCACAGGTCTTTGACTTTTGCATAGGTTGTCCGCTGAATAACCCCTCCCAGATCAAGATATGGAACATTCCTAGTCTCCGGAGGCCCCTCCGGTGTCCTTCTCAGTCAATTTCCCACTCCCTCCCCGCAATTGAATTTTAAAATGTAACTTCATTATAAAAATTTTTATGTAAAAGCTCAAATCTTTCATTTCTCTTAAAATATTTCTCTTTCACTTTTTGGCTTTTCCCAGCATGAAATGCCTTTTTTGAACTACAAATTTATAAAATGTCCCATTGTTCTCTGTATTGGAATTTTGTTTCCATTTTTAAAGCACATGGAATAATAAAATATCTGGCTTCTTCCACAAATAATTGTCATGCAAACATAGAAGAGGAACTGCAATGGATTAAACGACTGTGGATTCGTATTGACCAAACACAATGTGCAGCCCTTGCTTAGATCCTGACTCTAATAAACCAATTGTAAAAAGCCATTTCTGAGACAATCAGGGAAACTTGAACATAAACCTCATGGCAGATATTATGAGTTGTGGCAAATTTGGCTAGATGAGATCATGCTATTGTGGTGATACTGTTTTTAAATTCTTTTGATGTTAGTTTTACAAACATCAGCATTCACAAACGAACTGATCTGCTGTCTGGGATTTGCTTTCCAATCCCCCAGTGGTGGGGGGGGGGCAGATGAAACAAGGCTGGCAAAGCTGAAATCGTCGAAGCTCGGTGATCCGTACGTGGTATCCTGAATCCTACTCCCTCTACATTGGTGTATGTTTGAAATTTTCCATAATAAAAATATTTTGGTGATCCCTTTTGACTTAAAGTGTCTTATTCACTATTAAGTGACTAAGATTAAGCAAATAAATAAAACGACTAGACAAGACACCAAGAGCCAGGCACCCCATAGGCACTATCAAAATTATCACATGTGGCCAGGCACAGTGGCTCACGCCTGTAATCCTAGCACTCTGGGAGGCCGAGGTGGGTGGATTGTTTAAGCTCAGGAGTTCGAGACCAGCCTGAGCAAGAGCGAGACCCTGTCTCTAAAAAAAAAAAAAAAAAACTTACCAAATGAACCAAGGATAAAGCTCAGCAAGTCTAAGCACTGAATTGTCTTGTAAGTTACACCTACCACTGAAATTAATAAAGGAGCCATGTATACATTAGTCTTTCATGAGTTTTATTAGCATGAGTCAGTCCCTTAGAGTCATCATATCTACAATTTTAAAATCCTGTTTCTGAGTTCAAAAAGCCAAGAACCAGACCCTTTGAAAAATGATCACACGTCAGTGCTGTTATCCTTCTCCAGATGACATGCTACTATCTTTCTACAAACTACCATAAAACCTATCTCGGTGGGTTGCTGTACTAAACGAGGGAAGATACACAAATTAGCACCAACACAGCAACTGGCAGAAAGCAGTAATTCAATAAACGTTCGGCCCACAGCGGCAGCCACTTCCAACACCCTGTGTCATATCCCTTCCGCCCACCTCTGACCTCAGCTGTAGCTGAGGTGGACGCTTCTCCGGGAGCTCAGGCTCACCTTGCCTTCTTCAAGGCCTCCGCTCCCACTGGGCAGGCGCAAGTGGGAAAGGCAGGGCGCTAACGCCCAGCGTCGGCCTGCAATCAGTCGTACAATGGAAATCAGCGAATAGATGCTCCTGCCTCCTGTCCTTCAGGTGGAAAATTTCTGGAGACATCCTGTTCTCTCCTCAGGAGGTTCAGGTGGAATCAAGTCCCCCTCGCACACGACAGTAACATCGCTGTCACGCTCTTCTCTTGGCTTTTCGTGCGCCAGGGTCTCACCCTCCCTACAGCCTCACTTCTGCTTTCTGGAACCGCCTAACTTAACTACCTCTACCCAAGCCCTGTCTCAGGCTCTGCTTTCAGAGGCACCCAAATTAAGACAGTCCCTTTTCCATCCTCCTCTCCCCATAACCCATGCTCTTCCTCCAGGGGCTCCTCCCCACCAACACGCCAGCCAAATCTGGACTGAGAATTATAACCCACCAATTTATTGGTTTCTCCACATTCCTGTAGCACAGACTGCTCTAGGACAGGGACCCTGTGACACATTTGGGTTCCCCCGGTGTCCAGTGGGAGAGCGACCTGTAAGCCAGTAAGAGCTACACTGAGTCATTGCGGCTGTTCATCAGTTTTCCCATTTTCTGCCTTCCAAGCACGTGACAGGATGGCATTTTCCAGCCCTCTTGAAGTTAGGCGTAGCTTTGGCCAGTGAAATGTGAGAAGTCACGTGCTTGGTTGCTGCCAGGCAGAAGTGCGCCATTGCCATGGAACGCGAATGCGAGGCACTCTAGCGCCCTCTTTCGATGGAGCCTTTTCTTTTCTTTTCTTTGAGACAGAGTCACACTCTGCCGCCTGGGCTAGAGTGCCCTGGCATCATCTTAGCTCACTGCAACCTCAAACTACTGGGCTCCAGCAGTCCTCCTGCCTCAGCCTCCCGAGTAGTTGGGACTACAGGCACACCGCACCACGGCCAACTAATTTTTCTATTTTTAGTAGAGACAGGTCTCAGCTCTTGCTCAGGCTGGTCTCCAATTCCTGACCTCAAGGGATCCTTCCATCTCGGCCTCCCAGAGTGCTAGATTATAGGCGTGAGCCACTGTGCCCGGCCTGATGGAGCCTTCTTTAATCCTGAGTGACTGCAGTGATCAGAGCCCCCCAACACCTCTCCTACTGACCCAACAGGTAGCATTAGTGAGAAATAAAATTGTCGTGGTAGGCTACTGAGATTACAGGATTGTTTATTACAGCAGCATTCCTTAACTATCCCGATCGATACGAGTTGAGATAGGAGTGCGTGTAAAGTTCACAGGGATGCAAAGAGGGGATATTAGGTCTCTCTAGAGGTTCAGAAAAAGCTCCATCAAGGAACTTGAGATGAGCGTTTAACTACCTGACAAGAAAGAAAGAGGGCAATGCAGGCAAAGCAATCGTGGGAGCAACAGCTGGAGTCTGCAACCCCAGAGTACATTAAGGCGACTGCAAGTAGTTCAGGAAGTTTCCGGGTGGGGAGGGGAGGCGAGGCCACAGTGAGACTGAACCAGAGAGGAGGATGCCCTACTAAGAAGCCAGGGTGTACAGCTTGTAAGGCAATTAGCTATGTGGTGTCTTAGATAAGGAAGTGATATGATTTGATTTGCATTTCAGAAATATTATTCTGGATTCAGTGTGGAGGGCCTGGAAGACCAGGTAGGAGACATTTATAGCTCTGGCAAGACACCAGGGGCTAAAAGCAAGGAAAGAAATTGGAAAGGAGAAACGAGGACCAATGTTAAGGTGTAGACCACAGGGCCCCCCTGAGCCCTTCTCTGGACTCACAACACCCAGGTGTCTCAGCACATCGCACTATGATTGCTTGTTCACTAACTATAGTCCTCTTGAGGCGGGAAATGTGTCCTACTGTCCTTTTACTGCCAGCGTTAGCTCAGTGTTGGCACATCGTAGGTATTCGTATATTTATTAAATTGACGGATAAAGGATTTGGTGGCTAAGTATACATGAGAGACCAAGCGGAAAAGAGGAGTCTATATTGAATCCCAAGTTTTCAGCTTAGGTGATGGAATTGATGGTGGCATCACTACCTGAGCCCTTAGGAGGAGAAACAAGTTTGAAGAGAAAAAGAACACATTCTGTCCAGGATACACTATGTTTTAAGTAGCTTTAGAACACTTGGAAACTGGAAACAGGAGACAGATCTAGCTAGAGATAGCACATGGGAGTCTGCATTAGTCAGGATTGTCCACAGAAACAGGAGCAATAGGATATACATACATACAGAGGGTGGGAAGAGAGATTAACTTTAAGGAATTGGCTCATGCAATTGTGGGAGCCAGCCAAGTGCAAAATCCAGAGAGCAGACCAACAGGCTGGAAACTCAGAGAAGAGTTGATGTTGTGGTCTTGAATCTAAATTCATAAGGCAGGCTAGCAGGCTGGAAACTCAGGCAGGATTTCTGTGTTATAGTCTTGAGGCAGAATTCCTTCTCCTAGAAACCTCAGTCTTTGCTTTTAAGGCCACATTATCAAGAGTAATCTCCTTTCCTTAAAGTCAACTGCGTGTAGATGTTAATCTTATCTACAAAATACCTTCACAGAAATAGCCAGGCTAGTGTAGTGGCGAATGCCTGTAGCCGCAGCTACCTGGGATGCTGAGACAGGAGGATTGCTTGAGCCCAGGAATTCAAACCCGGCCTGGACAACAAAGTAAGATCTCATCTCCATAAAAAGAAAGAAAGAAGAAAGAAAGGAAGGAAGGAAGGAAGAAATAAAGAAAGAAGAAAGACCCACACAAGTGTTTGACCAAACAACTAGGCACCATAGCCTCGCCCAGTTGACATATGAAATGAACCATCACTGAGCCATCAAAGTGATAACCAATCTCTAACTAGCACATGGTACCACCCAAAGAGAATGAGATAAAGGCCAAGAAGCCCAAGGACACCCAATAGTTAAAAGGTGGACAAAGGAAGAGAGTGAGGGATTACAGAAGAGGCTGAAGTTGTAGAAGGAAGGAAACCTGGAGACGGGGTGTCATGGAAACCAAGGGAAAGCAGTGTATCAAACAGCATGGTCAAATGTGAAAGAGACTGCAGAAAGCTCAAGTGAGATGAGTAGCGAAGGATGCCTATTAGATTTGAAAATCAGCAGGCCTTTAGAGACCTTTTCCCAAGCGACAGCAGTCCACGGCTGGTGAGAGTATAAATTTGTACAACTGCTTCAGAAAATAATTTGGCATTACGTTAGCCAGGGGAGCTGGACACGTGCCAACTTCAAAGTCCAGTAATTCCACTCTCAGGAATATATCGATGCTTGCCACTCAGAGTGTGGCCCACAGAGCAGCAGCAGCAGCAGCAGCAGCAGCAGCAGCAGCAGCAACAGGAGCTTGTAGACATGCAGACCCTCGGGCCCCACCCAGACCTGCTAGCTCTGATTCTGCATTTGCACAAATCTCCAGGTGATTCAGGTGCACATTCATTTAAGAAGCACTTAATCTTCAAATGCTTTTGCTCATGTTAAAAGAATTTTGCAAACTCTGTACCCCCTTGCACATTTTTATGCTGCTATCTAAAAATTTCCCCAAATGTGTAGTTGCAAAATGATGCCATTTCCAGTACGTCGTGAACATTGATCTTTTAAAAAAACGTGTCATTTGGCCAGGCGTGGTGGCTCAGGCCTGTAATCCTAGCACTCTGGGAGGCCGAGGCGGGAGGATCACTTGGGCTCAGGAGTTTGAGACCAGCCTGAGCAAGAGTGAGACCCCTTCTCTACCACAAATAGAAAAAATTAGCCAGGTGAGGTGGCGCGTGCCTGTAGTCCCAGCTGCTCGGGAGGCTGAGGCAGGAGGATTGATTGAGCCCAGGAGTTTGAGGCTGCTGTGAGCTATGATGATGCTACTGCCCTACAGCCCAGGCAACACAGCAAGACTCTCTCTCAAAAAGAAAAAAAACAGTGTTATTCTACTCTTTTAACCATACACTGCATGATTCATTTTTAAAGTACATGATCATACTCTTCTTTAACAGTCAGAAATTTCACACTGTTCCATTTCTTCTGAATTCATATTTTCATATTTCTATTTCTACCTCAGAACATTATCCTAATATAGTATATTTTATGCTCGAAAGCCTTCTATTCTCTGCAAAAACTTATGTGTATAAATTAAAACTGAATTTTTAAAATGTCCTGTGTCCTTAAGGTTCTAGGTGTTACATTTTTTTCCTTTTGAGTTAAGTCATCATTATGTCTATTATTAATAATTAACTTATTAAAACAACATGAATATACTATAAATTTTGCCAAATAATGGCGAAGCATAAAAAGTAAAAATGGGCTGGATGCAGTGGTTCATGCGTATAATCCCAACACTTTAGGAGGCCAAGGTGGGAGAATCACTTGAGGACAGGAATTTGAAATCAGCATGGGTAATATAGCAAGATCACATCTCTACAAAAAATTTTTTAAAAATTAGCTGGGCATCGTGGTGCATACCCATAGTCCCAAATACTCGGGAGGCTGAAGCAGGAGGATTGCTTGAGCCCAGGAGTTCGAGGCTGCAGTGAGCTGTGATTGTGCCACTGTACTCCAGTCTGGGTGACAAAGAGAGACCCTGTCTCTTAAAAAAAAAAGTAAAAGTACAATTCTAAATGAGATAGTTGGGCCCTTTATTTTTCAATTAGGTCATACATTCCTGGATGAACATTGCTTGTTGCTAGAATTAGATGAGATTCAGCATGAATTCTATTCCTGCTTTTCATTTCCACAGATGTAAGAATTAAAAATTTTGTTCTCGCAAATATGTAGATGGGAATGGAAAGAATTTTACATAGAAATGGACTAAGTTCTTTGAAATCACATGTAGTTAGGTACCAAAACACAGTCATTTGTCATCAAAAATCAATCAGGTGGTCTCTTCAACAGATGGTGCTGAGACAACTAGATATTCGCATGCAAAAGAATGAACTTCGACCCCTATCTCACATTATATACACAAATTAACTCAAAATAGAGCAACGACTTAAATATAAGAGCTTAAATCATAAAGATACCAGAAGAAAACATAAGGCCAAATCTTCACAACATAGGATTTGGCAATGGAGTCTTAGATCTGACACCAAAAACACAAGCAACAAAAGAAAAAATAGATAAATTAGACCTCATCAAAATTAAAAACTTTCATGCATCAAAGGATGATTTATCAAGAAAGTGAAAAGATAATCTACAGAATGGAAGAAAACATTTGCAAATCAGATATCGCATAAGGGTATAGTATCCAGATGAAAAAGGTTTGGAAGTAGATAGAGGTGGTAGTTGCACAACATTGTGAAAATATATATATAAACCTCTTACAACTCAACAACAAAAAGGAAAACAATTCAACTGAAAAATGAGCAAAGGACTTGAATAGATATTTCTCCAGAGAAGATTTACAAATGGCCAAGTACATGAAAAGATACTCAACATCATTAGTCATTAAGGAAATGCAAATAAAACCATAAAAGGTACTACATCACATAAACTAGGATGTCTACTTAAAAAAAGGGGGGCAGAAAATAAAAAGTGTTGGCGAGAACGTGGAGAAATTGAAACCCTTGTACGATGTGCTGATGGAACTGTAAAATGGTGCAGCTGCTTTGAAAAACAGTTATCAGTTCCTCAAAAAGTTAAACATATAATTACCATAGAATCCAGCAATTCCACTCCTAGGTATATGCCCCAAAAAACTGAAACCAGGTAGTTAAACAAATGCATGTACCCACATGTTCACAGCAGCACTGTTTACATTAGCCGAAAGGTGGAAACAGCCCAAATGTCCATCAACAGGTAAACGGATGAACAAATTAGGGTGTGTCCATGGAATGGACTATTATTCGGCCATAAAAAGAAATGAAGTCCCAACAAATGCTACCGTATGGATGGATCTGGAAAACATCGTGCTAAGCAAAAGAAGCCAGACAGAAAAAGCCACATGTTGTATGATTCCATGTATGTGAAATATCCAGAATAGGTCAATGCATAGAGACAGAAGACATGTGGGTGGTTGCCAGGGGCCAGAGGAAAGAGGGGAACGCAGAGGAACTACTTCATAGCAATGAGGTTTTCTTTTGGTGGGGGGGGATGTTTTGGAACCAGATAGAGGTGGCAGTTGCACAACATTGTGACTGTACTAAATGTCACTGAATTGTTCTCTTCAAAATGGCTAATTTTATGTTATGTGAATTTCACTTTAATAACAAAAAAGGTTAAAAGATCAATCAATGGATCCTCCTTCAACTTTTTTGAATAGAAAGAAAGAAATAGAAAATACCTATTCCCCGGTGGCAAAATCACTCACTTTCTCAAAACCAACACAGATTCTTGGAACTGTGCCTTTGATGCCCTTGATGTTTTTATGCTCCTCCGCCCTCCCCCCATTCCTTCTGTGGTCAGGGAGTCGGGCAAGGGGAAGAGGAGGAGGACTTTAGACCCATCGACGGCCAACATCCTATGGGAGCGTCAGATCTGAGAATAATTCCTTTAAACCTATCCAGGGGCGCATATCCCTCAGAGAGCCCTCTCACAAGACAGGGAAACAAACACCCTAATTTGAAGACTGCTGCCCTGAAGAAACTTACATGTCACACCCAAAGATGAGTAAAATAGAGTTCACAGCAGCACTGTGGTGATAACCGCCAATTCAAATACATCAAATATCCATCAACAGGACCAAGGATAAAAACACAGTCATGCGTCACTTAATGATGAGGAGAGGTTATGGGAAATGCATAATTAGATGAATTCGTCATTGTGCAAACATCGTAGAGTGTGCTCACATAAACCTAGATGGTGTAGCCTACTACACACCTAGGCTATGTGGTGTAGCTTATGACTCCTAGGCTGCAAACCTGCACAGCATGTACTGTACTGAACTTGTAGGCAATTGCAACACAATGGTAAGTATTTGTGTATCTAAACATATGTAAACACAGACCAGGCACCGTGGCTCATGCCTGTAATCCTAGCACTCTGGAGGCCAAGGCAGGAGAATTGCTTGAGGTCAGGAGTTCAAGACTGGCCTGAGCAAGAGTGAGACCCCATCTCTACAAAAAATAGAAAACTTAGCTGGGCATGTGGGCATGGTGGTGCACACCTGTAGTTCCAGCTACTCAGGAGGCTGAGGCAGGAAGATCCCTTGAGCCCAGGAGTTTGAGCTTGCAGTGAGCTATGATGATGCCACTGCACTCTAGCCAGGGGAAAGAGTGAGACTCTGTCTCAATACAAACAAAAACATATAAACATAGAAAAGGTATGGTAAAAAGACAGTTTTTTTTTTAAATTTTTTATTTTCTTTTGTCTGAGAAGGGAAGGAGTAGGAGAAGGAGGGGGAAGCAAAATACAGTATTATAATCCATGGGACCACCATCCTATATGTAGTCTATCATGAATGAAATGTCATCATGTGGTGCATGACTGTAAATTGTAGTGTAATTTGTAATTTCTGTTGTAGTATAGTGCAATGGAAAGACAATGTATGAATTAAGCTACGCAAGTCAATAAAACCATAATATTGAGTGAAAAAGCCAGCCCCAGAACACATAGCGTAAGAGTCACCTATGTGACGGCTGAACAGGCAGAGCTAAACTGGGAACACCTACGGCATCGCGGATAGTGAGACTGCGAGGACAAGCAGAGGCAGCACACACAGGCACACCTCAGAGAGATGGAGGATGTGGCTCCAGACCACCTCAGCAAAGCAAGTGACACAATTCTTTTGGTTTCCCAGTGCATGCAAAGGCCATGCTTACACCATACTGTAGTCCATTAAGTGTGCATGCAACAGCATCATGTCTAAAAAAACAATGTACACTATGTACATATCTTAATTTTAAAATATTTTATTGCTGAAAATGCTGAGGATCACCTGAGCCTTCAGTGAGCTGTAATCTTTTTGCTGGTGGAGGGTTTGGCCTCCGGGTTGATGGCTGCAAACTTATTAGGGTGGTAACTGTTGAAGGTTGGGGTGGGCATGACAATTTCTTTTTTTTTTTTTTTTTGAGACAGAGTCTCACTCTCTTGCCTGGGGCGAGTGCCGTGGCATCAGCCTGGCTCACAGCAACCTCAAACTCCTGGGCTCAAGCAATCCTACTGTCTCAGCCTCCCGAGTAGCTGGGACTACAGGCGTGTGCCACCATGCCCGGCTAATTTTTTCTATATATATTTTTAGCTGTCCAATTAATTTTTCTTTCTCTTTTTGGTAGAGGCGGGGTCTCGCTCTTGCTCAGGCTGGTCTCGAACTCCTGAGCTCAGGACGATCCACCCACCTCGGCCTCCCAGAGTGCTAGGATTACAGGCGTGAGCCACCGCGCCCGGCGACAATTTCTTAAAATAAGACACCAGTGAAGTTTACTGCAGCCGTTGACTCTTCCTTTCATGAAAGATTGCTTTGTAGCATGTGATGCTGTTTGATAGCATTTTACCCATAAGAGAACTTCTTTCGAAATTGGAGTCAATCCTCTCAAACCCTGCCACTGCTCTATCAACTCAGTTTACATAATATTCTAAATCCTTCGTTATTTCAGTAATGTTCACAGCATCTTCACCAGGAGTAGATTCCATTTCAAGAAGCCACTTTCCTTGCACATCCATAAGAAGCAACTCCTCATCCGTTCAAGTTTTATAATGAGATTGCAGCAGTTCAGTCACATCTTCAGACTCCACTTTCTTTTTTTTTTTTTTTGAGACAGGGTCACTCAGGCTGGAGTGCAGTGGTGCAATCATAGCTCACTGTAACCTCAAACTCCTGGGCTCAGGGGACCCTCCCGAGTAGCTAGGACTACAGGCACACACCACCACGCCCAGCTAATTTTTAAAAAATTTTTTGTAGAAACAGGATCTTCCTATGCTGCCAAGCTGGTCTCGAACTCCTGGCCTTAACGATCCTCCTGCAGTGGCCTCCCAAAATGCTGGGATTACAGGTGTGAGACACCACACCCATTCAGGCTCCACTTCTAATTCTAGTTCTGTTGCTACTTCTACACATGTGCAGTTACTTCCTCCACTGAAGTCTTGAACCCCTCAAAGTCATCCAGGAGTGGAAAGAGCTGGAACACATTCTAAGTGAGGTATCCCAAGAATGGAAAAACAAGCACCACATGTACTCACCATCAAATTGGTATTAACTGATCAACATATAAGTGCACATACAAGAATAACATTTATCGGATGTCGGGCAGTGGGGAGGGGGGAGGAGGAGACAGGTATGTGTATACACAAAGAGTGCGATGCGCACCATCCAGGGGATGGACACGCGTGAAGCTCGGACTTGGTGGGGAGGCAAGGGCAACATATGTAACCTAAACATCTGTACCCCCATAATATGCTGAAATTAAAAAAAAAAAGTCATCCAGGAGAGTTGGAATCAACTGCTTCCCAACTCCTGTTAATGTTGATATTTTGACCTCCTCCCATGAATCGCAAATGTTTTTAATGGCATCTAGAATGGTAAATCCTTTCCAAAAGGTTTTCAGTTCACTTTGCCCAGATCCATCAGAGGAATCACTATCTATGGCAGCTATAGCCTTCTGAAATGCATTTCTTAAATAATAAGACTAGAAAGTTGAAATCGCTCCTTGATTCACGGGCTGCAGAATGGATATTGCGTTAGCAGGCATGAGAACAACATCAATCTTCTCATACACCTTCACGGAGCTCTTGGGCGACAAGGTGCATTGTCAATGAACAGTAACATTTTGAATCTCTTTCGGAGAAGTAGGTCTCAACAGTGGGCTTAAAATATTTAGTAAACCATGCTGTAAAGAGCCTTTGTTCTTCCATTTATAGAGCACAGGCAGAGTACATTTAGCACAATTCTTAAGGGCCCTAGGATTTTCAGAATGATAAATGAGCATTGGCTTCAACTTAAGTCACCAGCCACAGTCGTCCGTGACAAGAGAGTCAGACTATCCTCTGAAGCTTTGAACCCAAAGCATTGACTTCTCTCTAACTGTGAAAGTTCTAGATGGCATTGTCTTCCAATATAAGGCTATTTTGTCTACATGGAAAGTCTGTCATTTAGTGCCGCCCTTATCAATTATCTTAACCGGATCTTCTGGATAACTTGCTGCAGTGCCTCCGTCAGCACTCGCTGCTTCACCTTGCACTTCTGTGTTATAGAGACAGCTTCTTTCCTTCAACCTCATGAACCAACCTCTGCTAGCTTCAAACTTTTCTTCTGCAGCTTCCTCACCTCTCTTGGCCTTCATAGAATTGAAGAGAGTTATGGCCTTGTTCTAGATTAGGCTTTAGCTTAAGAGAATGTTGTAGCTGGTTTGATCTTCCATCCAGACCACTCAAACTCTCCATCTCAGCAATAAGGCCGTTTTGCTTTCTTATCATTCATGTGTTACCTGGAGTAACACTTTTAATTTCTTTCAAGAACTTTTCATTTGCATTTACAACTTGGCTAACTTTGGTGCGAGAGGCCTAGCTTTCAGCCTATCTTGGTGTTCAACAACACGCCTTCCTCACTAAGCTTAATCATTTCCAGCTGGTGGTTTAAAGTGCGAGATAATGCGACTCTTCTTCCACTTGAATACTTAAAGGTAATTGTTGGATTATTCATTGGCCTTATTTCAATATTGTTGTGTCTTGGGGAATAGGGAGGCCTGAGAGAGAGCGGGGGACTGGCATGGCTGGTAGGTAGGGAACACATAACACACACATTTACCAGTTTTAAGTTTGCCACCCTATGTGGGTGTGGTTTGTGGAGCCCCAAAACAATTATAATAGCAACATCAAAGATCACTGAACACAGATCACCACAGCGGAATAATAATAATGAAAAAGTTTGAAATATTGCAAGAGCTACCAAAATGTGATGCAGAGACACAAAGTGAGTATGTGCTACTGGAAACATGGCGCCAAATGACTTGGTTGAGGCAGGGTTGCCACAAACCTTCAATTTGTAAAAAAGACACAATACCTGCAAAGTGCAATAAAGCAAAGCACAATGAAACAAGGTCCACTTGCATAAGAAATTCAGGAGAGAGGTCACCCTGCGGGGTTGGGGGAGAGGGATACAGCCAGCATGGAGCACAAAGGGGGCCTCTAAGGTCCCGGAAATTGATTTCCTAAGCTGGGATCAAGTACCCAGGTGCTTGTTTCACACGGCTTTACCTATGCACGCTCATTTTCTACGTTCTTCAATGTGTAGACTACGTTCACAATATTACCTTTAGGAGTGAGGATGAGAGGGAAGAGGGTGAACACTGGGAATGCAGGCTGTGCTAGGAATGGGGAGGTAAGATGTGGCAGCGGCTGGAGAGGACCAAGGTTGAAGAAGGATTTCTTTTTTAAGTGAAGATCTGTCTGGGTTTATAGACTTTGGGTCAGAACTGGTGAAGGAGATAAGGGAAAAGCACAGGAGAGAAAGAAATGGAGCAAGGTTAGGAGTGGGATGCAGGGAGGAAGAGTTGGCTTCCAACGGGCTCTGAAACTAAGGAAAGGGACATCAGGATGGGTAAAGAAAGGCGTCTGGGGGTGTGAAGGACGGCACTCGAGCCTCAGAGAGGAGACACGGCCATCTGCTGAGATAGGGGCATCGGGAGTGGGGCAGGGGACTCGCAAGAGGGGATGAGGTTCGAAAAGAGCTGTGGTGGGGAGAGGGGCTCATCCGGTGCACTAGGAGGCCGAGGGCCCAGCTGAAGGGTGCCAGCCAGAGCAGCGAAGGCTGCACAGGGAGGGAGGAAGGAGGAGGGTCTGACAGGAAGGGGAGGCCAAGGCCTGAAGGCCTCCGTGGGGGTGGAGCAGGTATACTTGCTGACCTCCAAGAGGGAGAGATCTGTGAGCTACTCAGAGAGTGCGACACTGGCATTTTCAATTTCAGAGAGGATAAAGTTCCAGATGCTGATAATCATCAGAATGGGATCCTGGGAAGAATGTGGCTGAAACGGAATCAAGGTAAAAGTTGTTGGAAGGAGGTTCAAGAAGCTTTGAAGAAAAGAAATGTTGGTTGCTGAAGGAAGAGAATGAGGTATGGGTGAGAGGAGGCCTTCACTGTGTACCCCTTTATCCTTTTTTTTTTGTTTTTTTTTTGTTTTTTTTTTAGAGATAGGTTCTTGCTGTGTTGCCCAGGCTGGAGTGCAGTGGTACAATCATAATGCACTACAGCCTTGAACTCCTGGCCTCAAGCCATCCTCCTGCCTCAAGTGTCTGCCACCATGCCTGGCTAATTTTTAAAAAAAAATTTTTTTAATGATGGGAGTGCAAGTGATCCTCCTACCTCAGCCTCCCGAGTCAGCCACTGTGCCGAGATCCCTTTTATATTTTTTTAATTTTGAACCATACGAATTGACTCTATGAAAAAACAAAATAAACTGGATTTTTTTCTTTTTACTTGGGGTGTGGATTAGGCCATTTGCAAGGACATGGCAGGCCTTGCGAAGACGAAGACGACCTAAGCCAAGTATCCCAGGCCTGGAAGTCAGTTGCTTAGGCAACAAGGAAGACAGGTAGCAGAGTGGGCTGGGTGGGACTCAGAGGACAGAGTGTTTGGCAAGAAGTAGAAGAGTCTTGTCCTGCCTAGGAGTCAAGGTACTGGGAGACTCTGCCAGACCCGGTGCTGGGCGGAGTCAGCAAGGGTGTGTGGAGGACACAGCAACAGGGAAGGTGGTGGGTTGCAGGGAAAACTAAATTCCCTCCTAGGCAGGAAGGGGTGGGACGAGTTTGTCAGGAGGTTCCAAAGAGCTGAGCTGAATGAGTTCTGAGGGAGGAGGAGCCAGCACTGAGGCCCAGCCCGGGATGGGGAACACTGCAGGAGATGGACCAGAGTTCAGAAAAGGTGGTTTTGCAAACGGGTAGGAGTGGTGTAGCCCTTTGTTTTCACATGATTTCTTTTCTCCAGCCGTGGGCCCCTGCCAACATTGCCAAAACCCCTGCAGTTTTCACCAGGATTCCTGCATCAAGGGCAGGGCTGAGTGTGGGATCGAAGGAGACAGATGAAAGTTGGAGGTTTTGTTGTAATACAGGACAGTTTTATCAGCCAATGGATTACAAAGTCCAGGCTGACTTCCATCCTCCTTTCCCACTGATTGCTCAGGGAATACAGTAATTCCAGTTTGTGCTAAGCACAATTGTAAAAGTAAACCCACAGCCTAAAGGACTTTGAAAGCCTCAGAGAAATGTCTGACCTTTCCTACTGTTTTGGATTTTCAAGGCCCCTACTTGCTGTAAGCCATGAGCTAGCTAGCCCTTGACCACTTCTCTCACACGCGCGCGTACACACACACACACACACACGCACGCACACACCCCTTTACAGATTAAGCTGCTGTGGACTCACAGGGCTGGAAAAGACTTTCAAGAGCAACTCTTCTGTTTTATTGAAGAAAATACTGAAACCTCTGGGGCCTTGATGACTTCAAACCAGACCGGAACCTAGACCTTCTGTCTTCTGGTTGTTCCTTGCATCCCTAATCAGATTTTATTTCTAAAGCCCATTAAGAATCCTGAATTTATCTTTCTTGACACAATGCCAAGGCATTTGGTACTGCAAGCTAAAGACAGAATGGCCCCTTGTCTTATACTGGCAGAAGTTGGGAAACAAGGGACAAGGATCTAGAAGGTTCTAAACCCCCTACATGGGGTATATGGGAAAACTGCCCTACATCATCTCCCCACCAGACCATACAAGCAAAGACAACTCGTGCACTTCTGCTTGTTTCTATGTAAAGCTGTAACCGGGTAGGCTGGGCACTTGAAAGATTCAACTCTCAACTCCACATGCCACCAAGGACCACCTGTCTTAAACTATACGCTGAGATTAGGCCTCCTGTCCCATCCACATTTCCAGAAAGGAGAAGTAGCAATAAGGGGATAGGAAACAAAATTTTGCAAACTCTAATTCTTTTTCTTTTTTTCCTTCTTTTTTTTTTTGTTGTTGCTGTGACTTGGATTGCAAACTCTAATTCTTAACTTGACAGCTTTCTGTATTTCTCCTCTCACTGAACTACTCTTTTTTTTTTTCTGAGACAGAGTCACTCTATCATCCCAGCTAGAGTGCAGTGGTGTCATCATAGCTCACAGCAACCTCAAATTCCTGGGCTCAAGCGATCCTCCTGCCTCAGGCTCCCGAGTAGCTGGGACTAGTGGTGCAAGCCATGACATCCAGCTAATTTTTCTATTGTTAGGACTGAAGCTGGTCAAGAACTGTTTTTCCTATCTCATCTCTTCTTGTCTTCATTGCTAAACTTCCCAAAAGAGTAGTTCACATTCCGGCTGGGTGTGGTGGCTTGGGCCTGTAATCCTAGCACTCTGGGAGGCCGTTGCAGGAGAATCACTTGAGCTCAAGAGTTCAAGACCAGCCTGAGCAAGAGCAAGACCCCATCTCCACAAAAAATAGAAAAGTTAGCTAGGCGTGGTGGCACATACCTGCTGTCTCAGCTACCTGGGAGGCTGAGGCACGAGGATCACTCGAGTCCAGGAATTTGAGGTTGCAGTGAACTACAATGATACCACTGCATTCTACCTGGGCAACAGAGACTGTCTGAAAAAAAAAAATATTTTGAAAATTTCATAGTCTGTCTCCCAATTAGGCAAAGAGGAAAGGAGCTATTGTTTATTCAGCACCTACTGTATGCCAGGCTCACTTAAACCATACACTATCCCCGTGAGGAATCAGGGCCTTCAATTCAAAGATAAAGATGCTGTGATTAAGAGGAGGGCCCTCATTTAGTACAGCAATATGGCTTTGAGCCTAGGTGTGTGTGTGACACAAAAGCCTACGAGCTTCTTCGAATCTACATGGCCTGACTGTACGTGATTCTACAAAGGTGATTTCTACAAAGAGGGCATTTCAGAATAGAAGGAACTAGGTGGGGGCATAAAAGTCAGACAATTTAAAAGGGAAAGGCAAAGCGTCAAGGCCCCACTTAAACAACTCCCTCCACACCACCCACAAACAGTACCCCTGGAGTTCAGGTATTCGATTTTAACTCAGGAACAAACCTTTATGGGTGGATGCTGACTGAACCCAAAAGGAATGACTTCAACAGTCAGTCATTTACTGCATGCCTTTTATTTGCAAAATATGACCCACGACATAATTCTGGCACCAACAAGTTTACAATCTCATGGGGGAAATCAGATATTAAACACATAACATAGCAAGCAGCTTCATCAGAATTGAGATGTATGGACAATGCACTAGTCTCCTAGTGGACGTAACAAACAAATCCAATTAGGAGGAAACGTGGCATCTTCATCCAAACTTGGATGAGTGGGGAAGTGAGCGTAGGTATTAGGGGTGCGAGGAAGAGGAAAGGAAGAGACCAGCCTGCAAGGCGCTCGTAAGTGCTGACGGTGAAGCCGTAGACTGCAGCTTAGTTTGGGAGCGACAGAGAAAGAGGGAGAGTTGAGGAGAGGTTCTGTTCAGGGCGTGGAGACCTGACCCTGTCAGTCTGGAGAGGTGAGGGATGGGGGTAAGGACCAGGTTCAGTGAAAAGATTAAAGTAGAACAGTACTAATGTAAATAATCGCGTAATTAGAAGAATTAGTCCTAGGATTAAATATATAGTAGAAGCGAAATGGGCAAGGTCATCGACAGAGCAGACACAGGGCGTTTGCCTTGGCAAGACATCAGGATTGATTGATTCTGAGGGGAAGACGGGTGTGATTTTAAAGAGTTGTGACCTGGAGTGGAGAAAAGCTGAGGGCACTGGATCGTCTGGCTTTGGAGGAGGTGAAATCATATTTTAGGCTAGAAGCGCTGGGGTAGTTAGCAGCTCCAGAAGAGTTGGAAAAGCCTGGAAGTGTGGCTGGAGGAACCCAGGACGTACCCAGCAGGGGATGCGTGGGTGGACAGCAGCGACTAACAGCCCTGATAGCCGCAGGGCGGTCTGGGACCCCGGGAGGGGCAGCGGCTGCACCCAGCGCCCCACTCTGCACCATCCCAGGGAGCAGGTGGCAGCGCGACCGGCTGGAAGCGCGCGCTGCGGGATGCACAGCGGGCGGGACGCACGGGAGCGCCGGGCAGGCGGCACCACGGGCCGCCGGGATTGGGGGGCGGGCCCGAGCGAGCCGGCCTCGGCGCGGCACTTGGCACGCAGGCGCAGACTGGCCGCGGGGCCCGGAGGCACAGTGGAGGGGGAGCGAGAAAGAGGGGGGTGTGGAACGTATTTCCGCTCTGGCGGACAAATAATCCCGGCCAAAGGGGAGGCAAGGCCATCCGGCCCTTTAACCGCGTGGGGGTGCTGGTGAAGAAAGGGGGGGTCGGGAAAGGGGGATCCTGCTCCTTTAATTTCTTCCCCTCTTCCTCCTCCCCAAGTCCTCGCCGACGCCGCCGCGCGCGCGGGGCCTGGAACACACGGCACGAGCCGCCCCCGCCCCTCCCCCCTTACGCCCACGCGGAGCCGGCCCCGCGCGCGCGCCCTGTGCTCCCCCGCGCCTGCGCGCTGCCCAGGCCCTGCCCGTGTGTGGGGGGCGCCGCCAGCCCCGGGGGGGTGGGGAAAATAGGGGGGAAAAAAAACAGCGCGCGGAACCGGGCCAGGTGAGAGGCG